>PYXC01000495.1:3652500-3692500 GCA_015244755.2 Tenualosa ilisha | reverse complement strand
AAAAAATGATCTCAGCTTAACTTGAAAATTCCCCAAGTTGTTTAAATAACACTTCATCATATCCTATACTGGAGTTGAAAACTCATTGTGGAATAAATATGAGAATAATGAGCAGTCCGGATCATTAAGTGAATCCTCGGCTTGTGTGCTTTAAAGTCTGCCATGAGGGACACTTTCAGAACTTCATCTGAGAGTTTAACGAAACTTTGTAGCAAGTACCAGACATGTAGAATCCTTTGGAGGTTGAAAAGTCCTAAAAGCACTGTCTACTTCACCATTTGCATGACAAAACTACACACACACACACACACACACACACGCACACACACAAACACACACACACACACACACACACAAAATTTGAATTATTTGATGGAGAACTGTTTTTCTAGCAGAGTACAGAATAAAAACATCCAGCACAATCCATGGCCTTTTAGGCAGTAAAATGTGAGCATGTGTGGGTTAATGCAATTAGATGTGGATTATGTGAAGGTTTTCTTCATGTTGCTTTAATCATTTCAACATTGTAGTGAGAGATAATACTAAGTGAATGCATTTGCTTCGAGAGAGCCATGAACATCGGTTTTACCAATGTACTTCATGCTCTGTTAATCCTAACTTCCAGTATAACCACATAATCTTGTGTTTTGGGGGGTTTGGGAAAAGAGGAGTGTCCTCACCTGTGGAAAAGACAACATTCCTGGAGACCAGCTTGTAGTCCACTATGGAGAACTGAGGCAGTTCGATCCGGGACACTCCCGTCACTGCGTTGTCTCCTCCTTTCCAGTAAAACTCAATGTCATCCGTGGTGTAACCATCTACACAGCACACACACAACACACACACACACAGAGTCAATTCTGCCCATATAGCTCATCTAACTGCCTGACTACTCCCTATTTGCAATGTTCACCACAGCAACATTTGGATGACTATACCCATAAACATAATAAGGAATAAATACAAGTTTTACAGTTTTTAGCCTGCCTGGCCCTATTGAAGCATGGAGGAGAGGAGAGAGAGCTTGGCTACGGCGTTGTCACGCACAGTCACGTTTTTAAACACTCCATGCAATAGAGTGCGAGGCTACACATTTGTGCAGTGTGGTACGGGGTGTGTGTTGGGTGTGTGTGTGTGTGCGTGTGTGTGTATATATTCCTTTACAGTCTGGAGCACATTATGCAACACTGCCCCTCTCTAACCATGCTTCCAAAGAGTGTGTTGCGCTGTGCGGGGACGTGATGTTCTGGCCCGCGCGAGTGGTGTTGCTGGCGGCCGGCGTTGGCTTTGACACCCCTCATGCTGGATGAACAGTCTCTCCAGCCTTTTGGAAATTATTCAGATGTATCTGTTTTGTTTCTGAATGCAAATATGCTTCTGTCTGCCAAAGCAAACAGGCACAGTCTGCAGTCCATCTTCTGTGCCTTTACTTTTTTAAGTGTCTATTCAACTTGCCTTCAATCTCCTATATGCTTTCCTCCTGTTTCATTGTTCCAGACATTCTCTGTAACTTCTAGAAGCCTCCCTCTCGGCCTTGATTTATGACCAACTAACTCTGACTAACTATGCAACTATGAAGATGTGATTCAGTGCACGGTCAAGGTTATTGAGTGCTCAGTAGAAATTCATGTGAACATATGCCTGTCTTTGTGCCTACAGATACAGACAGAGGGAGAGAGAGAGAGTGAGAGAGAGAGAGAGAAAGAGAAAAGAAAGAGAGAGAGAGAGACAGAGGACTGGTGTGGTTTACAACTCACAGCTCTCGATCTCCAGTGTGCAGTTCTGCTCATCCAGAGGGTACCGCCTCAAGTCCATCATACAAGCTGCCGTGGTGGTGATCCTGATAGCAACACACAATAGAGAGACAGTGAAGGATTTCTAGCTGCGATTTCTTTGTGCTTGACATTTTTTATTATCGTTTTCTGTCTAAGATGATTCATTCAGTTAAATAGTTGTTGTAAGTTGACTTTAGAAACCATTAGACTGCTTCCATTTCGGGGCTTGTGATGGCTATGGGTATAAACTGAGAAACTGTGCCCAGCCATGCATGACTATGTGTATACACAAGTATATGCACACATTCTCTCTCACACTAACTGAAAGGGGGAAATAGTGTTATGAAGTGGCCTATCTCCACAGTGATGACGCATCTGAGGACTCCCCTGACAAGCACGTGTCAAAAGCTGAAGACTGGATCAGCCTCTCCTCACCCCCAAGCTGCCCATCTTCTGTGACGCCCGCATGCACTATTTATCACGATGCCAATTGAAAATGCACAGCCTGTCTTCACAAACATTGATCTCCGCCTCAGTGAAATATTCCAGGCCGGATTCCTGGAGTGACAACAATCAAAGACTCCCCGATCCTCTCCTCTCCTCTTCTCTCTCCTCTGCTCTCCTCTCCTCTTCTCTCTCCTCTCCTCTCTGCTGTTTTGTGCTGTGCTATGCTGTGCTGGCTTGCGGTGGGCTGGCTGGCTTGCCATACAAACCTTATTCCCCTCTCAAATCTCACATTTTGTGCACATGATAGATCACACACTTTAATGCCTTGATGGAGGTGTAGCATTGGTGGGGGGTGGAGAGATGACTCGAAACTCACCACTGAGCCACACTTGAAGAGAAATTTCCCTCCGCAATACTCTGTGTCTTTGATTTCCAGCACCCTCGATAGTGCATTATGTGTCTGTGCTTACTCCAGTAGTTAATTGCATCATAACTCTCCATAGACAACCCCTGCACTCCTATCATGAACAGACACAGTGTGCCCTTGTCTCAGGTCAGTGGAGACATGCTGTGTGCATGAATGTATCCTGCTGCATATCCCAAAAGACTGTTATGTATGACTCTTAAGCATAATGTCTTAACAGACAGACCAAATAGCAATAGTTGGAGCCGTGGTTTCCAAAATCAACCATAATGTGCAAATGGGTTAATTAGTCAAATAAATATAATTCAGCAATTCAGCAAAGTTTGTTTAGTTCACAATTGCACTTACATACCCATTAACAGATGTTTTTTTTGTTTTTTTTAATTAATGACAATCATAATATCTTGTTAGATGATTGTTATGGAAGTTCTGTCCAGGACTGACCTTAGCCCGTATAGCACTGTCCCGTCTGGATGAAGTCGTATCATGCGGTTCTTCACAGTTACCCCATGCACAAATGACTTCTTGTCATTCAGGAAGTAGGTGTCTGGCACCCAGAGCTGGTCAGCCACCCGGTTGTCCAGCGTCAGGTTGAGGGGAATCCCCATGTAGGCCAGTCGCTTGTCCCTCCAGTACTGTTGGAAGTACATGGTCAATGTGTAGTCCTAGAGAAAAAAAAAACAAGGAAAATAAGCATTAAGTTAAAACTTTCGAACAAAAGAGCTAAAGATGTGGTTTCTACTAACTGTGGTATGTGATCTTTGCCATTTAGATTGATAAGTGTAATAAGAAACAGTCAGCAATTCAATTAGTCAGATCTATCCGTCTCTCTGTGTCTGTCTGTCTCTCTGTCTGTCTGTCTGTGTCTGTCTGTCTGTCTGTCTGTATCTATCTCTGCGTAGTCTATCATGACCCACCTCCCTATCAATCTTTGATCTTTGGGGGAAAATGTAATTTGTTTGGAAGTAGAGCACAGTGATTTTTTAGACTCTGTAACTCCTACAAACTTCAACTTATTCCCCAAAGACTCCATGCATCACAGTTGTTGACAAGGTTCCCTATGATCATCAAGGAAGAGTTTTCCCACTAATGAGTGCAATGTACAGATGTTCTTAAGGTGTCCTGTGCTCTATAGCACTTATATAACGCACATCAAAGACCCTGTCCCAAAACAAAGACCTTAAAATTTTCATAGCAATAAAAGCAGCAAGCAGGGCGGCAGACCTGTGCTAGTTTTGATTCTATGATTCTATGAGTCGTAGATACAGTAGATATGTGTGCCCACAGTTAGAACCGGGGTGGAAGGAAGGGTTCTGGGACACACCCCACCCCCTGAAAGTGTCTCTGATGGGGAGGTTCTTAAAGGCTCTCCTCCTCCACTTCCACTTCCACTGCCCCTGTGCGGTGCCTGAGCTCTACTTCCTGAGTGTGTGCAAGAGAGAGAGGGAGAGAAAGAGATAAAGATAGAGAATGAGAGAGAGAGAGAGAAAGAGAGAGAGACAGAGAGAGAGAGAGACATGTGGGCAGTCTGATTCAGCAGCGGGGCTGTGATGGTGATTACACAACAAGTTTTGGCTTGTGCATGGTCCAGGCATCCAGCCAGCAACCACCACCACCACCACCACCACCAAACCGAAACCACACCACACAACACCAAACTGCACTGCGCCACAAAATCACCCCCAGCTCGGCCATTCCTCACCTCCACAGACACACACTTCTCTGCACCACATCAAGACCTCACCAAATACCACTCATCCCACCCCCACCCCACCACTCTAAAAGCCCCAGTGCTCAGAGACTATTAGCGCTCCCTCTTAGCTTCCAGGACCCAGAACTCCCCTCATTCTGTCTCTAATCGTCTCAGTTACGCTCTTAACCAAGCGAAAGTTGATTTTACATTCGTGAGCAGCTTCAGCGACATATACTCAATTAAACTTTTAAAAGGGATCCCATCTCTCTCTCTTATCTCTTTCTGTCTCTCTCATTCACTCACTCTCTCTCTTGAGCTCACAAAAGTGCACTCTGTATTGGTCAGCTGGCTTAAGATGGGACTTTTATGTGTGTGTATGTGTGTGTGTGTGTGTGTGTGTGGGTGTGTGTGTGGGTGTGTGTGTGTGGGGGGGGGCATGAATAAATGATTATATAAATGATTAATGACGACACTGAGGTGAATTGCTGGTACAAAACCATGTCTCACAAAGCACAGAACTTTAACTGCATGCAGTATTTAAAGGTTCACTCTCTCAAATACCCAAACATTACACGGGGACCTGCAACGATGTAAAGAGCAGGGATTTAAAGGAAAAGAAAAAAAATAAGGCAAAAGGATTTAAAATAATTATTCATATATTTAATCTATGCTTTAATTTGATTAGACTAATTAGCCTTACATGAAGATGATCATGTTTTTTATTTAATGGTGGAAGTAAAATCAATGTTAGACACAGTTGATTGACTCCCTATTGACTATGAAGAACGAGTCCTACACTTAAAGTTAGTGTGAGAGGTTAGGGTGAGCTTATCTTTCATTTATGTTTATGTTTATTCAAGTTCATGTTCATGTTTTTACTGAACTAAAACTAAGGTTGAAAAAACTTCTATGCTTTTATGCTGTATCTATTTCTTAACGACAGGTTAATGAGCCATCCAAATAGCCTTATGCGTACCATACCTCTACATATAACATAGGCTATTACATCGTCTCTAGGGCAGGAGAGGAGGGATTGGTGCTCACTGTTTGTTCTGCACGTGCTCCCCCCCCCCCCCCCCACACACACACACACGTCTCCCGACCCCACTGCCCACTGTGCTTAATGACCCGTGTCAGTGCAGCACTAATCTCACACCCTGTCACATCTGTCCCCCGACTCCAGCAGATGTTTCCTGTTACCCACACTGCTGTATTTATGCGCTCGCCCCTGACACCTCTGGGCCCCTAACATACACACACACACACACACACACACACACACACACACACACGTCCGCTGAAGGGTGGCGAAACACAGCTGGCTGTAAACCACATGGCAAAGACTGAAGCTGATACCTTGGTCTCAGTGTGGATAAACGCTGCCATACATTCAATCACTAAACAGGGAGCGTTATCCAGAGCATCTTAGATAAGAGTTGTGCTCTACAGTGTGTTAAATCAGTGGACTGAACGGAGGACCTCAGTATTTTTTCGATGGCAAAGAAACACCTTACGTAAAGAAACCCCCAATGCCACTAAAACTATATTTTTTGAATATTAATGATTACTGTCTCTGTGTAAAGTGGTATTTTTTTGGGGGGGGGGGACAAATAATCTCTGTTGCCATTTGTAGTGCTGTACAGTACACAGTACACTACTATAAACAACATGCCAACTGGCTCCAATCCTAATCTGACTGTAACCTCACCGTAATTTGACCCTGACCTCAACCTCTCCTTTCCCCATACAATGAGGACTCATTGCAAAGGAGCTTGTGTGCATGTCCTTTTTTTGTTACTTTTTTTTTCTTTCAAGCTGGTGAGAAGGTGTTACCTGCCAGATCACTTTACAGTCCGACGGTCTAGGTATTACTCATCAGCTTCCTCGGTCGCATTATTTTCGTTGCAATTTTTGCATCATCCAAAAAAAGCACCTCCTGGATCACCTTCCCCATCTTCACAAGGTTAAGTGATGCCCATAATGAGCGACTGAGAGGATAATGTGCCAAGGCATTCTCATTTGAGAACGTTCAAACCTGTCCAAGCCTGGGCTCAGAGAGCAGGGGCCAATTTGAATATGTCCTAGACTCACTCTTTGTGATGCAGGCAATGCAGCTCTGCTCGCCACTCCTGCTTGTTGCAGGACTTCACCTTCAACTTCTACACTTTTCTTCCTTTCAGAAGTTCATAATTATGTCCACAGATTCACTCTTGAGCGAGAGTTTCTCCCCTTCAGCAGCACCTTGCTGTCCTTGCAGAGGATGTACACCCACTCGAGTTTCTTCTCTTTCTGCACAGGTGGGTAAAGAGGAAACCTAGTCAACCACACACGACTTTCTGATTCTAACTTGTTTCCTTGGCAACAGGTGACTAAGCAAGAGATCCCTCACCACCACCACCACCAATCCTGGTTACTGAAGACAGGAGGGGTTTCTGGGTATGCTTCATAGGCGAACCAGAAAGACCAGATGTGCTGTTCCACTGACGTGTCCATGGATACTGTCACATACCACTAAGTACAGAACACGCCAACTGTTTAGAGAGACAGTGCAACTGTCTATTGTTGTTACTAAAATGTTATATTTCCAGGATTATGGACACAGCTGCACTTCCTGGACTCTGGAGTATACGGCACAATTATTCTCAGTGAAGAGAGGGAGAGAGAGAGAAAGAGAGAGAGAGAGAAATGAGAGGGAGAACAAAAACTCTAGTGACACGACTACATTTGATTCAAAAACTGTGAGAGGCATATGGTGGGGGAATTGTTCACTCCTCGTTGAGATCTTTTCCAAGAAACATGTTTGTCTGGCAGCTGCTGCCCCACACGCTGCACCTGAGTGTGCTTCTCCTGCAGCGCTGGAGAGAGCTGAAGTCATTACAACTAGAGAAGATCTAAGAGAGGAGAGGAGGCCGAGTTTGTGCTCTTCCTCTCTCCTGGAACCTCAGGTGAAGAAAGGGGAAGGGGAGAGAGGTGGGTGGAGTGGGATGGAGGGAGTGGGGTAATGTGGGGTAGGTAAGGTGATGGGGGGGGGGGGGGGGGGTGGCAAAAACATGACCAAACAGATTGAATCCAGCCTCTGGCAGATGTGTATGTGAGTGCATGAATTCGTGTGTGGATGCATGTGTATTTGTGCCTGTATGTGTGCGCAGGCACATGCATATCTTTGTGTGTGTGTGAGAGAGAGAGAGAGAGAGAGAAAGTTTCTCAGCTATGTGAAACTTTTTTGTGTCATTTTATCTTTCATTATCCATCTATTCACACAATCACCTCCTAAACCACAAACAATTCTTCTTGCCTCTATATGACGTGCACTCTCTAGATAGCTTGATATATGCTCCTGATGCAGCCCAAGAAATTAGTAGTGATGAACTCTTGGAGCAAAATATAAACAATTTCCAAACATGAAAGGTTATTCCATGTGTCCTTAGAGGTATGAGTTATTTACATCAAGCAAGTCAATACATTACATTAATAAAACATAACACACAAACATATTGTGAGTGCTAGAAAAAAACTCTCTCTTTAATAATACTAGATATATTCTATAAATACTAGGCATCATACTTTTCAGTATACTGTCCATGCATTCTGGGAGTTCAGTACAGTGCAGTTCACTAGTCCCATGTTTTCAGCACCATGGACAGCATCAAAGGCATGGGGTGCTCCCCCTGACGTCTCTCTCTGTCTCTGTGTGTGTGTGTGTGCGTGCCTCTGTCTATGTACGCATACTTGACTTTCTGTCTTTAATTTGTTGAGATCTGATAAAGTGCATTGGACTCTAAAACATGGAAACAATCACTTCCTGCAAAAACAACAACAACTTCTAAAACTCCCTCCTGTAGTGATGCTCCTTGTTATTGTCACCATGGCATTAGAGGTGTCGCACTTACCATGTTGACCTCGGACACCATGTCTATGCTTGCCACGTCTATGCTCATTCCAACAGCAACCGGGGCACCTATGCAAAAAAAAACAACATTAAATGCTAAACATATGCATATATTCAGTTATTTTATACAATGAAGAATGCAAATACTTTTAAATATTGGTACAATATGCCTTTCTGATAAATAAAGTAAATTAATTCAATAATTCATGTCACCCTGTTAAATAATAACCTATTGACAACACTGCATTGAGAGAGAGAGAGAGATACATCAGTCATGACTTACCACCAAAGTCTGGTCGAAGGCGAATGTCGTATCCCTTCAGCAGTCTATCCACTGTTTCTTTTACAAATGACATATTGCCCGGCTCATTTGCGCTGAAAAAGAAGGAATAAGTCGGTTAACCTAGGAAAACAAACCACCGCTCCAGGCTTAACCTTCGCCACCAGAACACTCACCTTTGCGCGCAACAGACAAACGTTATAAGAACTGGCAATGAAAGTACACCAAACAATCTGGATTTCGGAGCCCCCGGCATTCCTCGTAGGTTTTCGGTGAAGACGTAAATCTAAGTGCAACTGCCTCGGGTGCGAAATCAGGTAAACTAACGCTCACTGCATTCCATTGACAGCGCACTTCAAGAAGGGGAGTCTACGCTTGCTCTTCAAATGCGTCGAAAGCGCTTCAGTCGTTTGGCATCACTCCGATTTTGACATCTTTTTTCCACAACGAACGCAGTTAGGATGATCGAAAGAAAATGCAGTTGGTAACACTGATGCATTTCACCGAGAACGTGTGTGACTGAAGCCAGCAGAAAGTATCTGTTGCTGGTCTGAAGCCAAGTCCACACTTCACACCCCTCTTCCTGCCACGATGTTTACCTTCATTCAAAGCGGGGTATTAACAACCCTCTCCAATGCACAGCTAACATGCCTAACTAGAAAAGATTAACACCTTCAGACGTTTCTAGCGTGACAAAAAGAACACATTGACAGTCCTCTCCGTATTGAGTTTTTGTAGTGAGTTGATGGTATTAATTTGAAACTGAGGCTTTACAAAACTGAATTCTGAGATTCCGCATGCTATAATTTATGCCATCACGTGGCATGAGATTCCGTTAAGTAATCTTGAAATGATTGGTGGATTATTTTGACAGGTGACTGGTGGCGATAAAAAAAAGTTTTGACATCTGATAGCCGAATGGGTTTACGTCCACTCTGGATTGCTTTCGCGTCACCACAGGGACACAATTTGAGTTGATTTTTTTGCTTGAACTGAATTTACTCGAGGAGCTCTCTAACGCCCATTGAGAAATCTGGATTAAAGCGTTGTTGGATAGAGATGCTGTAGTTGGACTTTGTGGCGGGTAAAAAAAATCTAAACCAAAAATATCATTGGACAAGATATTAGTAGCCCAAGAATAGCCTAATTCAAAAAGGAGCCTAGCTTCACACATTTGTGAAGAACATTGTTGTTCTTCCCTGAAAATGATGCGCCACACACAAAAAAGACTCAATAAAATAATGAAGGACGTGAATGTAGACTCACCTTGTGTCGTAGATTGCGTATAACTTCTTGTTTCCATCGACTGCATTCCTGTGAAAAACAAATGGTTAAAATTAACAACTTGATTGGAGTGAACGCCGTGTAAATGCATCAGCATCAAACATTAGTAATTCACCAGCAATCACCTGTTGAGATGAAAACTGATGATCTACCATATGCCACAGAAAATGTTTTTGTCAGCATTTCAGACATTCTGAGAGTTTAGGATAATCCAGCAGTTTAGTCGGTGGGACGGATGACATCGCGGGAGCTGTCAGATTCGGAAAGGCCTAACAGTACAACACATTGTCTTTTAATCTCCTACATTTTAAAGTTATAGTTTTCAGTGTACACTCATACAAGACAGCCTCATATCTCTTCGTGCTTTTTCATTGTGCCTCTCAGTAAGAAAAATCATATGATTAGTATACTTAATTAGTTCCAGCAGTTCATTGTTAAATGCGTTTTAATAGCTTAATTAGCCTACTTAGTGTATACTGCTAGAACTTCAATTTGCGCGTGTTATTTGGCATATCGATTTAACGGAAAATGTTGGATTAGAGGTCCCTCTTACGGCGATCTTAAAAACTTCTTCCTCATATTTCTCACCCCAATCAGTCCCTTCCTCTCTTCTCCCCTCTCACCAACCCCTCCCCTTCCCCGTTCTCTCTCCTTATACGGCATTCATACAATGAAACCCGGGCGCTTCGTCTGTAATTTCTTTGTTACATTTTAGTCTAGTCTATTGTATGTGGGGTACGGTACATTGATTCAATAATGCAATTACGAACTCTCAGCCTTTGCATAGGTCTAACATCTGCGCCTCAAATACACACCATCCACAGACAAGTCGCAGATTCTGTGATAGTGTATGCTCTTTCATGTCACTTCTGATGTTTTGCTGTTAGATACGGACTAGGATACAGCGTCGAAACCTATATTCAGCTCATATTATTCTTTTTTTCCTCTCAGGATTTGCCTAAGGAGTAAAGTGGCGAATTCTCGAAGTAGGGAAATGCAAAGTAAGCAGAAATTACGCCGGGTTGAAAATGTAGGCGTTTTGGTACTATTTTATGGGATCCTGAGGATATAAGCATTCTTCTTTCCCCTAGAATTGGACGAACCGCCCTGCCCTTCAACTCAGAAAATGCCTCCCTAAGGACTTAATAATGGCTTACGAGGCGTTGTGACGTCCCACGCGTTGAAACATACTACTCGCCACAGCATAATGAATAGTAAGAGTTGGGCGGTGGGATAACAAGAGCGACCTAATCAGCTCTGGAAGCTCCAGGGTTTTGTTTTACGAAACGAACACTATTGTAGCTAATAGAATCACAGAACTGAAAAAATAGGTGCAGTGCATAATGTGAGCTGCGCTGAGGGTGAGAAGGGGAAAAGTCTCTCTCATGGAAAGGGCGGGCTGCCCGCTGTGACAGCACTGGACAACCAACTTCCAATCAAGGGTATGCTAGACAGTATTGTCTCTCCCGTGAATGCTGAGTTGATGCTCGTCCGAGGCTTTGGAGAATGCGTAGCAGGACGAAGGCACGCATCACCCGCTGTGAGTTCGCAGTCATTTCTCGATTGAACAGAAACGAACAAAACCAGAGTCGTACAACCAGAGGTGAAATCAGAGCGGACAATCTCCCAGTGGCGGCGACCTACCTATACTCTCAGTGTTGCGGATTTTGAACCCCTCCTCAATGGCATGCCACTGGAGCCGGTAGCAATGGCACGAACCCACTCAGGTATGCGTTGTTTTATTGATTAAAGGTATGTAAAATCGGGGAATGGTGTGCTCGTCTCTGGCGTCTCTGCCAGTAGCTTTTCACGAAAGCTGCCAAAAAGACATTGTCCTAGACATAGTCTGCCTGTGTGAAGTCATACGCAGTGGAGCATAGTAATGCTGCAAACACTTGCAGCAATCGAGAGGCTTTCATTCTACTGCAATAATAGGCTCAAAGGCGGAATTGAAAGAAACCCAGTCAAGGACACTAGCATTGGTACCGAACGGAATGGGAGGCACGCATTTACCGGGCTGTTGAGTGCGCAACTGTTAATATGTTAAATGGGGAGGTCGCTTCGAGGTATAATTTTCGGTCTCATAGGGAGAAGCCAAGATGGACCTACGAAGGTGGTGAGAGGGGTATTAAGGATATCTTAACGGACTTGTGTGAAGGATCGGAGCAGCAAACACTTCAGACTTAATTGTGAACGGACTGAAATGCTTTGTGTTGTAAAATCAACATTTAAAAAATTACAGAAAAATCTTCATCTTGTGCACTAACCGACACGTCGCTAACTGTAAGCTTGGCACAAGGCTTGAAATAAAAGCAAAGCCAAGCCAAGCCTGTTTTATGTGTTAGTAACATCTAGCACATTTCTCGTTTCCCTGTTTTAGGGCAAGAGAAGGGGATGGGCTGCGTCTTCACCCCGAGCCGCATCCTGGCGTCTGTGCTGCTGCTGTTCGTCACCTGCCAGACTAGGTAAATCAAACTTTTCACTCTAAACGCTCTTGGTATGGTCTACCCTCGCCTTTGATCACATTGCATAGATTTTTTCATCCACACCTGGATACCCAATAGCCTGCACAGAACGTCGCCCTAAAAAACTTTTAGAAGCTCTAAGTCGGTCATTTCAGTTTAGGATCAAGTGTTTATATCAGTAGTAACATATATAGGCTACTATACCGGAGCAGGGATACGGCCTCAGACAGTTTGATTGTATCAATAAATATGTTTTGTAGTTTTTCTGGTACTACAGAAGAGCCCCCGAAAGAAGCCGAGGCAAATGACAACATAACCATATTTACAAGGATATTAGACGGACTACTGGATGGTTATGACAACAGGCTGCGTCCTGGTCTGGGAGGTAAGCAAATATACCTAGAACATTTATCAGATAGTGGCTTTGGATGTGGAGGGTTCTTAATCATAAGAATGTAAACTGTGCTTGTGTTAGCTCAAACGTGTAAATGGGTCAATAAATCTTGCCTGATGTGATGTATGTATGTATGTGTGTGTGTGTATGTGTGTGTGTGTGTGTGTTTGTGTGTGGGAGAGTTATTGTATGAGTGTGTGTCTGCCTTCAAGGGTGTGCATAGGTAGTTTTTTGTGGGGTAGGGGTTTGAGGACTGATGCCTAAGTGTGTGTGTTTGTGCCTTTGTGTTAGTTGCTGGACACGTGTGTTTGTGTGTACTGTGTGTGTGTGTGCATACACACACACGCACACACACACACACACACACACACACACACATACCATATGGCACCTTTCCACATGTGCCACACACCTGGGAAAAATGATCCCAAATCACACTGAGTTCGTGCAGTTTTTACCCAGCTGCACTCGTTTTGGGATGCAGAATTAGACTGTATCCGGCTGAGCCTCGTCTGCTCCCTCCCCCTTTTAGAGCCGTGCAATCACAGTAATAGATCAAGCTCCAAGTGGAAATGGCTCCCATTGCCAACCCTCCATACATCACAGTCTTCCTCTTAAAGATCACTTCCTCCTGCAGTAACCTTGAGAGCCAATACAATGCTCTTTTCAACAAGGAAGGAAGTCCACTTTCTGCATGTGTTTAAAGGGCCAATATCTTGACACGATCTGAGAGAGGCCACCACAAGAGGCAAGACAGTAAAGGAATGAGTGTGCATGCTACATCACTTCTACCCGCTCAGCCTTGGGGGTGTTTTCTGCTAATTTTAGTATGGAAAATAAAAGTCTAGTAGGGGAAAATAAGGCCAAACACGAGTGAAATAACACTAAAAAGCTCAATGTGAGGAGCAAATTAATGTGGCAGAGAAATGGGGCAGCGTCCTAACCAGTGCTTTTCACATGGCATGCTTTCTTACTTTCTTTCTTTCTGTCTTTTTCTTTCTTTCTTTCTTTCTTTCTTTCTTTTTTTCTTTTTCTTTCTTCTTTCTTTCTTTCTTTTTCATAACACCCATTCTCTTCCGTCCACAGAGAAGGTTACTGAAATAAAAACTGATATATTTGTTACAAGCTTCGGTCCAGTCTCAGACACTGAAATGGTAAGTTGCTGGTGAGAATAAATAATTCATGTTCTTCTTCTTTGTAGGCATCAAATTATATTGTTCAATATTAAAACAGCCAAGTATAAAGACACACAGCATCCAGCCTACTGTGTTGTGTGTATGAACTGTCTTGGGTGTGTGTCAGATGTTCATAAGCAGTACTATGTTGAGGATATTTCCTCATATAATATCTGATGAAAAATATTTGATACTGATGGGTTGAATTTTTTTCACTTCTGTCTGAACAATACCTAAAATCTGAGCTGGTTCAAAGACATAGCTGGCTGCTCATTCAGCCAGATAACAGTGATTAGTGTTTGCTGCTGTTTCTTACATGGGCATCCCCTCTGACTCTCAGGAGTACACCATCGACGTGTTCTTCCGGCAGAGCTGGAAGGACGAACGGCTTCGCTTCAAAGGACCCATGGAGAGGCTTCCTCTCAACAACCTGCTGGCCAGCAACATCTGGACACCCGACACTTTCTTCCTCAATGGAAAGAAGTCCATCGCTCACAACATGACCACCCCCAACAAGCTCCTGCGACTGCAGGATGATGGAACACTGCTGTACACCATGAGGTAAGACCACATGACCACATGCCTAACACACACACACACACACAGCTTATAGCAGACCTACAGTAGTTGTAGAGTTGTCAGCCCTTACCTCTGCCTTATTTGATACACTGTGGCTGATGCTGATGCTGAAGTTAGCATTTTATACTTCAGATAGAACATGGTAAATATTGCAGGTGTGTGTTCAGCAAACCAGCAGTTTGCCCAGGACACTTTTCCTATGAGTGTGTGTGTGCTTGAGTCTATATGTGTGTGTGTGTGTGTTTGTGTGTGTGCTTGTTAGGTGTGTGGGATCTGAACCTATGACCTTGGTGTTTATTTTGGGGGCGTGGGTCATACATTTGAACATTTTAGAGTTCCTGCCTAATTCTGAGCAAATATGACCTGACATTGATCCCCGAATCTATTCGTTTGTACACTTTCACAAAAACTACATCTACCACAGCACAAAAGCTCATCACCACTTTTTGAATATGTTCAAATGGTACTTTCCAAAGAGCTTTCCATTAGTCAACAAAAAATAAATGATCAAGGCCGTGTCCTAATATGCGATGGTTCACGTCATATTTCTTCAAAAATCAGCGGTATAAACATGCATTTTTTACCAGCTTTTCTGTGGGAGGTGTTTTCTACCAGCATCTGGGCAGAAAAATACAGGGCCTTGATGCTGAAAAGTATTCATTTTTCATAAACTCCATGGTGCATATCATAGTATCTATGTACCATCAGCAGTTTGAGACAAAATTGAAGTGCACGGAGCATTCAACACACACTGTATGAAATATGTTAGGGTGAAGCCTCTGCAAGGTTGTTGTGAGCTAGGACCTTACATAGTGAGCAAGGCAGATGTTTTTGACAGATTATCAGGAAGTCCGATCTTAGGTGCTTTTTATTTAAGCAAAAAAAAAAGCTAAAAAAAGGCTAAAAAACCACAACAGTCTATATGGGGACTGAGATAGATGTGCATGTTGTGGTGGAGTATGGCTATATCAAAGCAAAAGTGTCTCCCTCCAGCTGTTCTGAGGGGCTGGCCTGATCGAAGGATTGCTGATGTGGAGCGAGCGGGCGTGTGTGAGCGATGCTCGGCCTGGCGGCCCCCGTATTGCTTAGGGATGCAGTTGAACCTGAGGCCCGGTGCGATCGATAGCTCATATAGAGATCAGATTGACAGTGGCAGTAAACCAATTACAAATAAGCGGGCTGGCCACGTCTCTTGCTCTTAATCATCTGCAGAACTGCCACGCTAATGAGAAACGGGGAGGAGATGGATACAGAACTGGACGCCTTGACTGCCCCCCCCCCCATACACACACACACACACACACACACACACACACACACACAGAGAAATATATACCACACATTCACAATAAAAACACCTACAGGGATAGATATTGCATGTAATCAGGTGCTGCTCAGAACACCTCCCAGTGCCTTTCCCATTTACGAGAGCAGGAGATGAACACAAGCGTTGGTTTATAACGTGGCCAATCTTGCAGAAGCCACGGGTAATAAAGATCAGTCTGGTACCATCTCATCCCGTCTCCACTGCCTGGGGAGAGGGTGCCGTGTTGCCTGTGTGCGCCGGCCCGCATGTGAAAATCACAGCAGAGGGAATAATTAACCGAGGGCATCAAAAACGTGTGCGCTCGAGAGAGAGAGAGAGAAAGAGAGAGCATGCATCACGCAGATGAAATGGCGAGGAGCGCGTCGCGTCTAGCCACTCTGGGAGATTAGACGAGAGAAGAGGGAGTGATCACTGAGGGAGAGAACAACGCCAGCTCTCAGTCCACCACCAACACCAACAAGATGGAAAAAGATGTGTTGTTTCTTTTTTCTGTTCGCACCACAACACAAGAGACTGCCCCCCCCCACTCAAGCACACACACACACATCAACACAGACACACACTCCCCATCAACATCCATCCCTCCTCCCATCCTGCATCCTACCAACTGCACACACTCCTTTTTTTCCTCTCAGTCTTGCTGAAAGGACATTTTCTCAGTTCACTCAATCAGCATTGTTGTGTTGGTGTTTTGCCACAGGAAGGCACTGTTCCCAAATCTCTCAAATGTCAGGCCGATAAAACCTCATATTGCCTTAATCCCCAAGTGCATTCAAGACTCTGCTCTGTAGTCTGTGTGTGTGTGTGCGTGTGTGTGTGTGTGTGTTTGTGTGTTTGTGCTTGTACATGCACTCGCATTTGTGTGTGTGTGTGTGTGTGTGTGCGCAGTGCATCCTGATTCTTCCGCTATGATGAACAATTACAACAAAATGTTTTTTTTGTTTTTTTTTTTAAATATATCCAATTAGGTCATTTTTAATTGGGGTGTTCTAGAAATCTCTTGACAGTGTGTTGTTCTCTGGCTGTGAGTTGTTTGAAGGGAACTAATGTCATCTCTGAAATGGGTCTCTACTGAAGAGGGATGCTGTTTGTCCCAGCTGCTGCTGTTAGTACACAGATCTATCCCATAAACACTCTAGAGGAAAAGAAATACTACACTCTGGGGATGTCCAGAAGATGGCAGTGTAACATCTTTTGTTTAGAGAACAGCTGAGGACACTTTTGCTTAAAAAGGGAACATATCTCAATTATCTCTCTCTTGCTCCTCCCTTCTCTCTCTCAAATGCAAATTTCATTTTTTTAAATGAATGTTATAGGTCACAATGAAATTTAAATATTACCAAAACAATTTACTATACATACAATACAACAAGGTGAAAAACTCAAAGACCACAGCAGTGGTTATGCACTGACAACTCCCTGTCTGTATCCTTCACTATGTCCTCTCTCTCTCTCTCTCTCTCTCTCTTTCTCCTTCTCTCTCTCTCTTTCCCTCTCCCTCCCTCCCATCCCACTCTCTCAGAATAGGAACATACACAGACAAACATCGGCAAACACTGGCTATCGTACATCTCTTTTCTATCTCGCCTGTTCCATGGCTATTCTATAATGTCGCTCTCTGATCATTGTGCTTGTAGGTTAACCATATCAGCTGAGTGTCCCATGCAGTTGGAGGACTTCCCTATGGACGCCCATGCCTGTCCACTGAAATTTGGAAGTTGTGAGTTCCTCAGAAAATGTGTATTTATTGCTGCTTCTGTACCCAACCTTGTGCATGCTACTGTGTCTGCGTTTCCTGAACTATCACCAGTGTTAACATTTTTACGAGGGTAAAGTACAACATTGCAACATGGTCATGCATTGGGCCATGTGAATAATTAATCTTCATGCAATTTGTGATGAATGGAAAATGCTTGTTGCCCCCACCGAGATGATGGTTCTTTTCACTGGGCACAATAATTAGCTATTCATGTCTTATCTTTCCAAAGGCCCTATCAAATGTTTGAAACATCCTAACCTAATTAGAAATAAATTATAACATTCAGGACCATGGTGTGATTTATAAAACTCCTAATGCTTGGTCAGAATATCTGAAATCTGAAATAGACTAAATTAGATTAGCCCATGCATGCATGTCTACATGACAGCAACTGATCAATGCCTCTCCAGAGGGGTCACTTCAGTTTAACCCAGCTTATAATACCAGTTTATTATACACTTACACTAGCACACAAGAATAGCAAAGGTATGAGGGTGGCATTATTGCCAGTCAACAATGTTTTAACAGTTAGAGCTTTATAGTTTTGTATCCATAGGATGTGTACCTGCACTGTTGTACCTGAGCTTTGATGGCATCTATGCTTGGAAGCCCTGTTCTGTGGCCTCCTTTGGAGGTGATTCAGGGACACTAGTAAGAGGATTGCGAGGCTGCAGTTTGTGGCTGTAGGGTGAGACTCAGGGACAGTGCTGATCGCTGGCTTTATTTTAAGACTTTGCATTGGATGTCTTTCACTTACGGTCCACAACTGCTATAAATACAGTCTATAAGCTACTCCTAATGGATTCAAATGGACAAACAATGGCTTAGTGGAGAAACCCAGACACTGGAATTTCTTGAGGACAGTGACACTATAGAATAGGGATCTTAAGGTCATACAATGACCTGGAGTCTATTCCTAATGAGAGGTAACCTGTCAGAAATGAAAGAGGCAGATAGTATTTAATAAAGTCAGTCAGGCATGGCAAATTCAGGCCCATATTAGTCATTAGATTAGGTCAGTGACCTACGGTGTGCTATATTTGATTTAGCTTAAGTGCTCCTGGTCATGGTGCTTTTATGCATAATGCATGCTGGGGAAAGGGCAAATGAGAACAAATTTACAAAGCTTATTCATACTCTTCACAGAGGTGTCAAATATTTGAAGATCAGCAAACTATGTTTCTCTGTTTGGAAAAAAAATCAATACATAAATTGGATTTACTTAATGCTTGTCCTCATCAAATACCTCAATCTGGGCGTGGCACGTAGCCACGAGCTTGCGGTTAGTTAGAAATGCTCTCCACTCGGCAAAGTGGAGCGAAATGCGACTGATGTACAAGAATTGACTGGCTGGATGTAGTCCAGGTCCAGCTGTTAGCCACTGCTAGTGACGCTAGCACAGGATTCCCCCTCCTCCTCTCCAGAGGCTCACACTGGCCTTAGAACAGCAATGCGCTCCACCGGAGCCAAACTGCCCCGTCCAGACCAGACACACTCGTACCAGCACCACACCCCGACAAACTATGAAGAGGTTCCTAGAAAGTGCCATGGTTCAGTTACATCACAAAAGACCATGGCCCATGGATGCTATTATGTCATTTATTATGCTCGCCATCATGTTATGATGATATAAGTCCACTGCTTGGCTTAGCTGGGGTTTAGCCGATTGTGAAGAGTCTGAGCGTGCTTACGCAGACGTAGCTGGACACTTCTCACTATGTCACGTCAGATAACATTTCACAAGGAATCGTGGGATTGTGTATAATATTACACCATCAATCATGTCAGTCACATTATATACTTCATATTACCTCACACTGTATTGGATCATCAGATCAACAGTGTAGTTGTGCTGAGGAGTGTGAGCTTGAGTCCACTGTTGTCCACTTACTGCAGGTATCCATAGTGTTGTGCTGGAGACAGTGTTCCCAGGAGGATAGATGCCACACATTCACATCCATCTCCTCTAAACCACAATTGGGATTTCCTCATTATGGTTTCTGTTCTTCTGAAGCAAATAGGCAAATAGCTCAACCATCTCCCAGAATCTCTGTTGCACAGACTAGCTACCCAGTCTAAAAATAATCTATGCCATCCGTCCTTGTGAGAAAGAATCCTCATTCCCTCCCCTCTGTCCGATGGTAACCTTTCCTGAACACTGAAGGTTTTGTGTGCTAATAACCAGATCAGATAGAAAACCTACTGTTAGTGTGCATTTGCTGTGCTCTCTGTACGAATTTTTGCATACTTGGCCTATTTGATGTGTTATATGATCTCATGTACTTGCGATCCGGTGCTGTCTTGGAATGAACCTGAGGCACTAGCCACAAATAAACCTGAGTTAGAGATACAATAGCACTTTTAGGAAATCTGTTATTCATACATGTCTCATCCCCAAGGGCTATTAGGGAGAGACAGAGAAAGAGAGAGAGTGAGAGAGGAGAGAGAAAGAGAGAGAGAGATTTATAATTCAGGATTTTGGCTCAGGCCATTTTATGAATACACACTACAATGCTGCTTCTGATATTTCATAAATTGATAAAGAAAGATTGTAAGTCTGAGCACAAAAGCTGTCAGCCTGTTATGTTCAACTTTTATTGGGGTTCACACACAGTAAACAACAGGTGAAATAAAATTCTTTATAATGACAACACAGTCATTATCTAATTATGTCCCTGAATTATTTTTAATTGAATACCTTTATTATAAATTAATAGTAATTCAAATTACCTTGCAAATGAATAATTGAGGCAGCAAGAGTATATTGTCTGATATGTACTACATACCAGCTACATACCAGTATCTAGTGTAATCTAGCAATCATTATTTAATGTATAAATCTTTGATCTATAAATCATTATTTGCTCATTTGAATATTATAATTTAATAGATGCTGTGTAGTTAGTAGCAGTCACTAACAGCTTGGGTATTTTGCTCAAATGGATTGTTACTATATGTAATCAAATGAATAAAATCTGTGTGCCATAAATATGATATTATTCCCACAGTGATACTGGCATTTAAATGACATAGATCACAATTCACACATTCAGACTTTGGTAGCCTACAGTAAGCAATTTATACAGCTGTGTTAACTGTGACTGTTGTTACAGAAAATTCTTGTACAATATCACAGCAGAAGTTGTTAAAGTGTGAGGTTAACGATTTTTTCTTTGGAAAGCTAAATGTAAAGGTGTTGCTGTGTGTAGTTGTCAAGGAAGTAGAGGAGGTGAATCGGCTTGTGTGTTTATGTCACAGTTCAGGTTAGAGGGCTTCCACCAGCCAATTAGTTTAAAGTCCATCTCATGTGGCCTGTTCATGTGCTGTTCTCCTGGCTGACTGTCCAGTTTGAAATGTCCAAAAAGTGCCTGTAGAAGGGACGCCTCACTGATACTGTATGGCAAAAAAGGGAAGGGACTTATCCAACCACAACACAAGCAAGACTCACTGTGTTGTCAAACCACAGGCATGCCAATATAATACACACAGACTTTGCTTGGGGCCAAACATTGCGATGAATGTGCATGTGGAAGCCTGCTATAATGTTCACTCGTCACGTTTCTGAAAGTTCCCAGTGTAAGTAAGTAAGTTATATGTCAGTCAGTGTAAGTAAGTAAGTTATGTGTCAGTCAGTGTAAGTAAGTAAGCTATATGTCAGTCAGTGTAAGTAAGTAAGTTCCATGTTTGGAGAATTCAGGTCAACTTAGATTTTAAAATGTCTGACCTGATCTTTCCTAGCTGCACTTTCAATGAGCCATACATTAAAAATAACAATGATTACCCACCAATAGTTTATCCTTACATCTGTTGGGTGTCCAATAATTATGTTCAGCTTTGTTTCATTGTTTATTTTTGACATGCTGCTTCATGCACCTTAAAGGAGAACTCTGGCACATTCAACATATAGTTTTGTATTCGGTACAAAAATTACATAAAACATAACTAACAGGGCAAAATTAGGCTTTTATTTTGACGTATAGAATCTGCCCTGATAGCTATGTTTTGTATGTGCTCCTGATATTAGCGGGCTAGCTCGTTCATTTCTAAATGGATTTTCATCATTTTCTTACAAAATGAAAGTGTGTGACGCCCTCTAACAACAGTACTAGTTATGCTATATGGATATCAGTGTCAGAGTGATTAGATGCCATACTGCTTAGATTACATACATGATGGAGCTCTGACTTTAAGTTGGTTTTCTTAATAGTGCTGTACTGGTGCTGTGTTTCAAATGGGCTTAGCTCTCCAAGTTAGAGAGGGGGTGTCTAATCTGATTTAAACCTTAGTAAGTAAGAACGTCCCACACTACTACCACTACACGCACACGTGCACACACACACAGAAACATACATTTAAATATATTCACACACACAAACACACCCACAAACAATGTCTGTCTCGTTCTCCGTGTTCATCATTCTCACACTCAGACACACACACACAATGTACTGCATGTTGACCCATGCAATCACACACTCACTTGCACTAATTGCCATCGTTTGAGGTTTAAGGTTATGTCTATATTTTCTGTAACATAGAGATCTTTGAGGTTTGAAAATGCTGTTTAGGAAACATTATGTGCACAAATATTTCATTAATTATATGAAATGAAGGAAGAAACCTGTTAAAGGGACAGAAAGCACTGTAAACAAAAATGATACTACAGAGGTATTACAATATTTGTTTTAGTTTGTGAATCCACAATGTTCATGATTCAAACTGGTCATAAAATAATGAAACATTTCTATTCTAATTTGTTGTGATCTCTGAGGCTAGAGCCACATTTGAAGAAAGTTTCAGTTTCCAAACAGTGTTCAGTGCCCCAAGAGCTGCCAACATCAACTCTTCAAACTTAAGCAGCGTCGATACTGCAGAGCATGATGGTATATTTGAAAAGAAAAGGAAAAAAAAACAGGCACCAGCAAACCCTCCGTCTGTCTGTTTGTCCATACGGCTGTTTGGATTTGGTCCGTCCCCAAGCCATACACCCACCCACCCACTCCCCCATGGGCCACAGCCCTGGCCCCGTCTGTCACATGGGGGATGGAGGGGGGCTCACACCCAGCTCAGCATTCTGGGTCAGAGGTCACGATGACTGTCAGCTCTAATCACAGCCTAGGCGATTAGTGGCACGCAGCGCAGTCCACCATGCGCCTTCGGTCTCAGCCAGAGACTCGCACACCATCAGCGCAAGGATCACCAGCTGACTTGTCTATACACACACACATTTTCTCTCTCCTTTTGTATCAGTCTATTTCTCTACATTATCTCCCTTGATCTTTTTATTTCTTGCCTTCCCCTCTCACTTTTTTTTTAACTGTCTCCAAATCTCTTCATTTTTACTTCATATCCCTCCTTTTCTTTTTTTTACTCCTCCTCTTTTCCCTCATTATCTCTCTATTTTACCTTTTCTCTCTCTCTCTCTCTCTTACTCACACACACACACTTTTGCCAGCGTTTCTCAATCTATTTGAGACACAGTTTCAATTTGATACACTGTGCCATGGGACAGAGGCCACTGTCTTGTCTGATTTAGGTGTAAGGGACACACTGAGACTGAACAAGCTGTCAACAATTAATTGAAGCGCTAGCCAAACTTTTGTTTGTTTTGGCTTGTTCGCATGGGTCTGAGAATGATGGACTTCATCTATTGGGTCATTGAGATGCTTCCAAAAAGCTACTTTTCCGCAAATATTTACCCATGAAGTTATCACCATCCAAACCTGACAGCCTTGTGGTCTTTCAGATTGGAAGATATTCTGAGATATTTGGCAGCTGAAACTTTAACCAAAACATCAAAGACTTAAAATGTAGACTACTGCCAAGGACTCGATAATAAACAGCATTTCATAGGCTTCTCATAGGAGAATGCCCCTGGACAAGAACCAGGAGTCAGTCCTTGTGTCCATTGATGTATAGATACAAAAAAACTATATCATGAAAGCTTTTGCAACTACAAAGAAAGATGTTTCTGATCTGGAGTGAGCCTAATTTTGAGCCAAAAATCTACGGGCCAAAAATCTGAGCATACAGTGTCACCTTCAGTGAGAATTTAAATTGAATTTCTACTCTAAAGTGACGTGACTGTGATTTGATTAGCAACTGTTTACCCCTCCACAGTAATGTGCTTCAATAGTAATAGAGTTATTGCTTGATCTTTAATTGTGGACTTCAAATGGTATTTTGTGTTTGAGAATACAACATGGGTAAGAAAATGGTTTGAAACAATCCTAAAAGCTAACATTTCTATCTCTCGCCCTCCTTTTCACCTCTGTGTCCCTTCAATCTCTCCCTCTCTCTTCTTACCTGCTATCTGTCCCTCTCTCTCCTGCCCCCCCCCCCCTATTTTTTATTTCCCAAGATGCCTACCCAGTCTCTGAGGTGGTCTACATTTGGACCAAGGACTCCACTAAGTCAGTGGAAGTAGCAGAGGATGGCTCAAGGCTTAACCAGTACCACCTGATCGGCCAAACCGCTGGCACTGAGAACATCTACACCAGCCGAGGTGTGACAACAATCCCCATGCCAGACAGCACATCACATCACACTGGACAAGTAATAGTGGCCATAGCACTGAATTGCCATGCAAATGCAGTACATTTCAACATTTTGTTAGTAAACAAATAGACAGCCCCAGCTGCAGCTGTAGGAATCGCCTGCCTTGAGAACACTTGGTTGTGCAGCCCCACACTTTATGGCAACTTATCATCAGTATGTACACTGGTCTCCCATTCTTGCAACAGATGGGCCAGGTGGCACTGAATTAGAAAAAAAACACTCCAGACAAAAGCTAGCTTAAAGGCAATATTTGTCAAAATGATGAGTTAAAAAAAAAAAAAGAAGAAAAAACATACCCGGAAACTAAGCATGCTACGTGCACGTGACAAAGCATTTTAATCAGTCCCCTTCACCCACACATGTAATTGTCCCCCCGTATTCCCAAGCAGTAGCAACCCAACATAATGCTGTAATCTAAAAACACTTGTGCAGGGAGTAGCGTTGGAACGCGAGGGAAATATCATGTCCGAGGCCTTGCCAGCTGTCCTGGTGTGGAGCCTGCAGGAAAAGCAAACAACACTTATCCTGAGCCGCTGGGAAACTAGGGTTAATCCGCGCCGACGCTTCCATCAGCGCTCTGCTCCTGTGTTTTGCATAAGAGGACCCGCGGCACGGAGGTCCCGGATTGGCTCGAGTGGCCGGCCCACGTGGGACCGAAAGGCATCGGCTTAATTCTCTTATGTAAAGCATGGACAGGGCCTTTAATACGCACCCGCTACCAACCAGCAACCAGCAACCACCATCCCCACCACCACCACCACCGCCGCCTCTCAGCTACTGTTACTGCTGCCGGGGCTTCTGTTGCTGTCACCGCCCTGGTGTTGCTGTGGGGATGGTCATTAAAAAGTGTGGATTTCTACACCACTCTCAGTCACAAGCAATCGAAAAGCACGTGGGGGGTGGGGGGTGGGGGGTGGGGAGTGGAGATGGATTGAGAGATGAGAGATAAGAGAGAGAGAGAGATTGACAGAAACAGTGGTAAAGAGTTAGAGAGACAGAGGGAGAGAGAGAGATAGAGATGTATATGTAGTCTGCTGTGGTGTCACTTAACCTCCCACCCATTAACGAGGTTTGAGTCCCACAATCTCCCTAGGATCATGGATAAGGCCCTAAACCCAGAACGTTAAGTCAAGCACAGGATATGTTAAGCCTTCTCCAGTTACTCTGTGTGCTCTCTCTACTGTACAGGCGTGTGCAGTGGGAAAGGTCTTTTTGCCTTCATTCTGTGGCACAGTGCCATCCGCTAGTGGGTTTAGAGCGTCTCGGGGAATGTCATGGACCTGGTGAAGCCACTGGCTGCCAAACCTGCCCAAGGCCACTAGGGTCCGGTGCTCAAGTGCATAGGCCACAGTCTTAAAAGACTAAGTCTAATCATAGGTACAGTGCGGCTGCTAAATCAAGACAAGATTAACCCAGGCTTAATTGCATGAACATGTCATGACATCCTTTCCATTCCCTAAATATACCAAAAGCCTACTATAAATATGAATGCAGCATTGGACTTGGCGTCTTGACAGCGTTGCCTGAATTTCACTTCCGTTCTAAAGATAGCACTCAACTGTACGAGCCCCTATTTCTGAATTATTTACTCTTTGCACTTTTCACCCATTTACTTTTGATGCACTTGGTAGATCTAACCCTGCCTAGACTCCTTTTAGGAAAAAAAGCCATATTTTCTAGCCATATATTTTGCCTGTTTGTGCCCAGCATATTTTAGTAAGTAAGTTTAAGTAGTCCTACTCACCAGTTGACCAGCATGGCTGCGTTGTTCTCGGCAATGAAAGGAAGTTCCCCATAGACACTCCAAAATCCTTGCAGTAAAATCAACCAAATGATCATGTTCAGTCTTTTTTTCCGAGGCTCATCCGGCTCCATGCATCAAAGGCAAATAGTCCAGGCGTGGTGGCGGTGGGACAGTAGTAGTGTGAGGTCCCCTGGTCTCTGCCACTGCAGGGCTACGAGGCGGG
This sequence comes from Tenualosa ilisha, assembly GCA_015244755.2. NCBI lineage: Eukaryota > Metazoa > Chordata > Actinopteri > Clupeiformes > Clupeidae > Tenualosa > Tenualosa ilisha. The sequence goes on along the minus strand of PYXC01000495.1, from coordinate 3,666,484 downwards.
TGGCTTGAGTCATTGGTGCCGTAGACCGGGCAGCAGCCTCTCTGCTCGAGACATGTCGCCGCTCCTCTCTTGCTCGGGGCTCTTCTTTTTTTTTATTCCTCCTTCTTCTTCTTTTTGTGTTAGGGCTGAGGTGGGGTTGGGTTGGGAAGGGGGGACAACTGGGGAGGGGTGGGGGAAGGAGAGTTGTCCTCCTCTCGGAACGATTGCGAGCTTCTCTGCTGGGCAGGTCAGCCCCCCTCCATCACACTCTGGGGGTGCCTGGAGATTTAGTCGACCGGCCGGAGTTTGTTTCGGAGTGGTGGGCTAGCTAGCGAGCGAGTGAGCCCCCTCCCTCCTCGAGGCGCTTGTACTTACCTCCCTTGGGGTGAACGAGTGTGGCCTGACGGGAGAGACAAGGGACTGAACGGCTCGCGAGCCCTGCTGACGACAGGACGCAGATTGTGACAAGGGATTAGTGAGCTACAAAAATCGGATTTTGCCCAGAGAAAGCATCAGTCATCAGTGGATTTGCTGTCGTTTATCAGACTCGGCAGTGGGGAAGCTAGAAAGGATTTTTTAAAAGCTTCAAATGCAATCTTCAGTTGGTTAACAGGATATTATGTTTTCTCTCTCTCTCTCTCCTCTTTCACTCTTTCTCCCTCTATCTCTCTCCCTCTCCCTCATTCCCCTCTCTTTTTTTACCGCTGAAGATTTACCTCCTGCGCACACTGTCACATTACTGAGTGTGAAGCAAACACGTGTCAAGTGGGGAGGAAAAAAAATAATCTATGATTAGTTTCGCTGCTTAGCTTTTTAAATTAATTATTCCCGTGCCATTGTCATTTCTTCTTAAGTTGAAGTCATGTCATTGTGTTTATTACAGCACTGCTTATGATGCTGATATTCTATCCCACTCTTTATCGACAATGTTTAGCTGAATTTCAACAACAAAGAAAGCAACACAAACAAACAAAAAAACTGTTTTACTTTTCTTAACACAAATACTGAATAATCACAATCTACATTGCTTGACAAAGATGCATTGTTTGAAAAATATATAAAATCTACCTTTTACTTCTAAATGACCCTCCCCCTCCAAGAAAGTCATTAATGCCAAAAACTTTCCAATTTGAAAACACTTTCCTTCTGATCTCCACAGAAGTGAGAAAACCCTCTTATCGTCAGTTGATCTTATTTAAACACTGAAGCTGGTCCTGCTCTGTCCCCCATAGGACAGTACACAGTCATGATGGCCCATTTCTACCTGAAGAGGAAGATTGGCTACTTTGTCATCCAGATCTACATGCCCTGTTTTATGACTGTCATCCTGTCGCAAGTCTCATTCTGGCTCAACCGAGAGTCAGTGCCAGCAAGGACCGTCTTTGGTGAGCAAATCTGGCCACTAAGTCACAAGTATCCTGCCAAATATGTAATTTCACAAAACTTGTAAATGATGGTGTTAACAAAAAAAGATATTCTGCGTGGATGTCTCTGCACTTGTGTGTGTTTTGTGAGGAACTGCAAGAAGAAATCCAGTGTGAATCAATCAATGTTGTGTGAGGTCGGTAGGAAAAAGAATGAGAAAAATATGGTACATACAGAAGTGAATTTGAAGTTAACACTAACTGAGTGGGGCACAGAGACTCAGTTTCAGTTTCATTTTCCTATGCCCCATTCAGTTAATGTCAGTATTCCAGCTGTGCTCCTTTTGTGTTTCTTTTCCCATCAACAGCACTCGGTGACCTTGAACAACAGGACTGTCCATTGTTTTACACTGTTTTCTCCCTTAATTTGCATGTAGTTCTTCACAAAACACAAAATGGCTTGGCCAACTTACTGAAAGTAATTTAGAGGATAACTCTGTGTTAGCCGTTACCTTAACCCTGCTTCCTGGGTCAAATTGTAGGCATCCGTGCACTCATGCAGATTCCCCCTGTGCTCACCTTACAGGTGTCACCACAGTACTGACCATGACCACCCTAAGCATCAGCGCCCGCAACTCCCTCCCCAAGGTGGCCTACGCCACCGCCATGGACTGGTTCATCGCTGTGTGCTACGCCTTCACCTTCTCCTCTCTCATTGAGTTCGCCACTGTCAACTACTTCACCAAGAGGAGCTGGGCCTGGGATGGCAAGAAAGCCATGGAAGCACAGCACCCCAAGGTCAGCACTGCACTTAGTAACGCTAACGCCGTTTACACACGACTACCGTTGAAAAGCTTGACTTGGGCTGGCCGTTATGCTTGGTCAAAAATAACGATTTTACATTTGACTAATATACTGGAAGTTGCAGTAACCATAAGAAAAAGACATAGTCTGCTAGTTTGATTCTGCTATAGAAACACTTGAGCAGCGCTGTAAGGTCAGCACCAGGACGAAGTTCAACAAGTTTGAACTTTGAGCGCCGGGTTAAAAACACAGACGCTGGCCATAATGCAATGGCAACGACCAAAATGCAGGCATTAACGCCTCTCCAAAACAGCGGGCCAACGTGCGTCAGATGCATTTCACAGTGATTATCTGTAAGTGACTTAAGTAAGGTCTCATGCAGGGAGCACAGGAAGTTAGATGGTAAACAAAAGTATCAGTTATTCAGTTTAATTATTTTAAAATTGTTGTACTCTCTTTGTCTAATATTTTGTTCCATTTTGTTCACTAACCTAATTTACGTCAACTTGGGAAGAAGGTTTTTGGTGTTTTTTTAAAAAGTGCTATGCCAACAAATGTGACTTTTGTATTGTGTTAATGTTAGGGTTAGGGTTAGAATTCGGATAAGGGTTAGGGTTAGGATCAAATGCTTAATTCCAACTGTGGAATTAAACCCCAACATTTGCAATTAAGTGTGTAAAGAATATAGAATTGGGTCCCTGGATCCTAGAAATATAGCTCATTTCAAGGAGTGCAGTGTGGTCCATTTATTGTTTTGTTTCCTTCAGGGAAAAGGGAGGAAATGCAGTTAGAGTGAATGAAAATGAGAATGTCTGGCGTAGGTTCATCAGGTGGAGTGGGTGGAATGGTCCCACAGAAGTACAGCACGCTATGGTTATGACAGTTAGTTGAGGCAGCACATAAATTGCAATAAGGTTAAAATAACACAAGGTCTTTTGTATTTACTACACATAGACACAGACACACACACACACACACACATTGTTGTTTTGTCAGACCACTTTGTGTTAGGGCCCCGTACCAGCTGCATGATGACATGTAGGACATTGACTGCCTGACTGTCACTGCTGGTTATATGTTAATTTACAGCCGCTATGCACATCTTCTGGGATTGCCTCACATGGGTGGGGTCTCATCGACACAGAACCCATGCCACTGATTAAATGCCATCCATACACTTCACAAAATTACACTGGGGGTCAGTTTGCAAGCACTTGTTATTAATCATAATGACTAGTTTCATCATTCATGGATCGGTGACCTTGCCGTACTTTTGAAACAGCCGCTGTTCCCAAATGCTTTCAAACTACAACCTCCAGTAGTCCCATGGTGGGGGAGGGGTTGATGCTGGCCACTGTATATTTTTAGACGGGGTACTGGTTTTAGTTTTGACCACCACTCTGGGACAAAAAAAAAAGTGTCCTGAGGAAAAAATGGGACAGTGATAATGATACAGAAGGATTAAAGAAGGAAAGGACAAAACCTACACACACACACATACACACATACACACACACACACACTCCCCAATCCCTTTGTTTAGTCTGTGTAAGGTTGAGAGATAAAAGTAATAAACGGCATCGGAATAACAATAGAAATGTCACAGGGGGAAAAAAACTACACAACAGCTTTATGTAGAAAGAAATGTTTTTTGTGTTGTTTTCTACTTTAAAACCCAATAGCATGCTCTCTATCCATAGCAGGTTAAAATAAGAAAGGGAAAATTGTGTGTGCATACTTGTGTGTGTGTCAGGAAATGTATACGTATGAGAGAAGGAGGTCATGTACAGCATGTGTGTACATTAACTTTGTAAGTCTAGTAGTGTGTGTTGTACGTTTAAATGCTAGTAAGTGTGTGTGGACAGTGAACACAGTGAGAGCAAAACATTGGGCAAGACAGCAAAAGAATCAAGAGTGGCCTTGTGTGACTCTCTGACCGCATGTTGCTGTATGTCATGGAAATATGAGATTCTGTAACACACCTCCTCCTTCTCCCGTCCCCACCCCACTGCAGAAGCGAGACCACTCGAACTTATCAAAGAAGCCCAACAACGTGTGCTCCGCCGGGGTCAACTTCACGCCTAACCTGACCAAAGACGTGGCCATCTCCACCATCTCCAACAGCACCACTATCCAGATGCGTTCGGCCGAGCCCCGCGAGCCTGACCCGAAAAAGACTTACAACAGCGTCAGCAAGATCGACAAGATGTCGCGCATCATCTTCCCTGTGCTCTTTGGGACCTTCAACCTGGTGTACTGGGCCACCTACCTCAACCGGGAACCCGTCATCAAAGGGGCCGCGTCGCCCACATAGAGACGAATGCTGCTCTCTCTTGTCAACCTCTGCCCTCAACCCCACAAAACTCTTAAACACACACACACACACACACACACCAGACACACACACACACACACACACGCACACCATACACGAACACAAATACACACAACTACACACACATACACACACCACACACACACACACACCATATTACCTTCAATTTGGTGGCCAGGATCATTGCTGACGTGGAGATGAGGTTGCGTGTTCATCTGTTCATACTCTCCGCCATTCACCCCTGTCCTTCACTATGGGAGATGGACTGCCCTGTCCATAATGTAATTTGCATGATAGAAGCAGAAAAAAGACGAAGAAAAATACTGAAATACAGTAGCCATGTATGCCTTGACTATTTCTACTGTATACGCCCCTTGCTTAATTTTCATGTAAATGTCTCCATTGCCATTCAAGTCCTTTCCACCTCCCTTGTACAAACAACAACAACAACAACAACAAAAACTCTAAACATATCATCCAAAACTTAGGCAAAAGAAAACATTAAAATTTTCCCCTTTTTAATTTGAAAACACCTAATCATAGAAAAACAGACTGAATGCTATGCAAATCTATGTCAACATGCTCTCTCATATTAATGCAATATGCAATAAAGAATCGAGGAACCAAAACATGATTTTCAAAGGGCTAATGAGTCCTCTTTTGCCAAACACAGACTAATTGGCTGTCAGTCAAATTGGAAATGTGCCCCGCCCCACCCGAAATGTTTTTAAAGGTTCTTTTCCAAACCCAGCTTTTGACTTCTCTGGGGTCTTTTCTACATGTGGTGTATAGAATGACTTTTGAAGTTCAGACCCCCCCCCAACCAAGTGTTACCAATAGCAAGAGGTGGACTTGTAGTCCAAATATCTCACAGTATTAGATACTCCCTCGTGTGAAAGAAATCATAATTCAAAATTGGCTCTTTAAGATTGTACTCATATATACACAGTACCTTTGGCCCAAATATCAATGTTAATCACACATTTTTTTTTGTTTTGTTTTGGTTCTGGTTTTGGTGCAGTTGTTTGAGAAATGCTTACACGTTTCAGCTCTTGTTAAATTGTATGGTTTAGGAGGCTGATGAGCAAGACTTAGGAGAGCTTCATACTTTGCATTTGCAACTTCTTTCTTGGTCACATTTCTTACGATGCAGAAAGGATTGTTGGATCCTTTTATTCTCAGTCATTGTACATTGGCATTTCTTTTTCATCTTCAGTAATTGTTAAGTATACATTCATAAGACTCTTAACTTTTTCCTATTGAATTCTGTACTTAATTGCACAGTGTGCACATGTCTCCAAGAGTTGAACACCCACAGGAGAGAAACAAGCATGGATGGCTTTTTGCTATTTGCAATGCTGTCAGACAGAGCGGAAAAAAAGGAGGCCAAACAACAAACAGTGATTTCCTTTAGCTCGGGAAATGAACCCAGCAGGTTATCGCAAAAAGGATCACACAACAATGCTACCTTTCAAAAGGAACCCACCACTACTGCTACCATGGTTGGAAGTGTGTGTGTGCTGTTGACAGCCAGCTAATTGCGCTTTTGATGCCTGACTTTGGCCTCTTGCCACTGGGATTGCTCTTCCCTGACCCCATCAGTACAAGGCTCTCAGTGCTCAGTGGAAGGCTAGGCCTAAGGCCCAGCGCCGCATGGCTAACAATCTCTCAGAAAGCCAGTAGAGATGCCTCGCCTTGTTGTCGGAATTTTGGAAGAACTTGAGCCCATTGATTTGCTTAAAGCCGAAATACAATGCTTTCTATATTGTACATTATTGAGCTCTTTTTTTCCACATGTATATGGATGTATTTAGAGACCTTTTCAAAGAGAACTGATGATCCTCGCTTATGGGGGGAACTCATGCAAAAAGCACATGAAACTAACTAAGCAAAGCAGACTTCTCCTCTGCATTGGAAAATGTAACAGATGTAACCACCCTTTGAACCAATGTGGACGGACAATATCCCAGCATTCTCTGCTCCGACCACGGAACACTACGGCAACAACCAGAGCTCTAGAGGGAAGGCAGTGTGTAATGTATGGGAGGGGAAAAAAAAAAAAAGATTTTGATGACTGGACAAGCAAGCCAACTGTAAAGATTTCATTAAAAGCATCATGTACCTAAAGCAATAAATCCATGCTTGATATATGTGAGCATGAAGTGTTTGCATGTTAGATCACAAATACATGACCTGCATTAGTGCAACAGATTTTCACACAGTGCAACACACACCATAATCAGGATTCCAATACAGTTCTCACCAGGATCATTATATGGAATAATCCTGTGGGGAAGATACTGAAACCTGGGATTGGTCCAGGATGTTTCTAGAAAAGAGCCACAGTGTCTGTATTAACGGTCCAGAATGTCATGTTTATCTGGTGGGCTGAACTGGCTGTGGATACGACTGCTGCTGTTTCTATGCCTGTTGTAACATATACGAGAGAGAGAGAGTATGTGTGAGTGTGAGAGAGAGAGAGAGCTGTCGCTGGTCCTGATGGCTTGCTGGATTACCAGCTGGGGGGTGGGGTGAGGGGATAACCCAGGACGTGACATCCTGCTGCAATGGAGTGATGCGGGAGGACTCCGCCTATCCCAGCAGCCTCCAGGATGGCGGCCACATCTGGTGTGCAGCTGTTTCTCAAGGATTTGGTGCTGCTTAAGTTTCCCTCGCTATCCCATCCCCCTCCTACCCACCCCAGGGTGCCCACGCATTCCTCCATTTTAAGCCGCCCCGGATGACGCTAACTCCCATAAGGCGGCCATTTTTGATTAGTGATTTTGGCAAGTTGGGAAAGCACTATTTGTCTGCTCCTATTGGCTGCTAATGATAATTTCTGGCCTCTGTCCTCAGCCTTATAATAGCTGCCAGACTTAATTTTAGATTATATAATTCACACTCTGTTGCTCTAGGTCATAACCATAAATGTGCATTTATCAAGTGACTATTGCTATCACCGAATGATTAAATGTTTTCAGTTGTGATTAAAACATTAAATGGGAACGTAGCCTGTCTCTACGTAGTAAAGGTTGTTTTTATGGAGGTGTAATTTCTCATTTCGCCACATGATGGCGCTCTTTCACTCTGGCAACGCTAGTCCTTCCCCACTGTTCGACTTCACTTTCGAAGTTCAGTAGAAGAGATGGGACGCGACAGGTTAAAAAAACAGACATTTTTAGTTGGTGAGGACCCTTCTATTTCACACTGAGTATTTGTGTCAGCAATTAATGTGGAATGTGTGTCAGTAACATCGGTCTTATTTGCTTAATCATGTCTTGCCACAACTGCATAAATGAACTTTTATGGAAGTTAGGCGCGATGTTAGGCAGTTAGGCGCGATGGCGAACTCAGAAATCACCTATTGAAAACAATTTACAGATATTAAGACACGCAAATATGTATTCACGTTAATACATTAATTTCGGTCCCAAACACCTGTTGCTAAAATTACAGGAAAAGTTCACTCAGCAGTGATTTAACTACAGATTACACAATAAATGCCTTCTAAACTCGAACAATAATTTGCTTCTTTCAGTTCAGCAAGGTAAAACATCAATTTCAGCGGCATGACAGCCGTAGAAGAACTTTGTCTGCTAATTCTGTAAGGGATAGGTGGAACGTTCTTGACACAGTAGTCTGAGTCTAATTGGCTAATCTGAATTGATTGTCTATGTCTAATGAATTAAGACTAATAGCTCAACAAATTGTTTACCATGCAATCTTCACAGACCTAGTTTAGGTTATCGTATGTGAGTCTTCAGAGTGGGTAAATGGCTGCTCTAAAGATTCTTAAGACAAAAAGGAAAATGGGATGGTCCAAAAGGTATTCTAAAAGAGTTCAGTTTGGAGGCGGATGCCCAACTGTACCTACGTGAACGTCATCATATCACTTCCAAGGCTGCTTTGCGCATCTCTCATGCACTAGAGGATCTGGTTTGCTAGTTAAGACATTGTCCACAGACGTGAACCAACCGCGTCACAAAAAAACACCGGGACCCTTAACAGGGATTTCATTTTTGCAGGATTTTCAAAGACTTTGATGAAAATTCCTTTGACGCAAAGACGAGAAATGGTGAATTAGGTGTTTGGCGGAGGAACGCATTAGCGTCTTGAGCGCAGCTCCTTTTAAAGAGCGACTCCTGTGGATTGTGTCTGCTTGTTTCTCACTGTTTATTTGGTCGCCGTTTCAACATGTTGAGCAAATTCTTGATATGTGCCATACTTCTGTCAGTGGAACATAGCCGGTAAGTGTGCCGCCTCAAGGTGGTTTAATGTGCCAGCGCTGTCAAACGCTGTATGTAAAACTGGAGAGATTATGAACAACATATGTCCGTTTACTGCCAAATTATGGAGCAGCAGTTAACAGATGTCGGAATTAGACTGCCGCGGGAAATGCGCATATTGTTTCATACGCTAACAGACATGAAAGCGATGTCACAAGAAGTCTTTTAATGTAGGCTTTTGCTGACAATTGCTGCAAAAAAGAACGAAACTCTGTGTTCACCTGCTAAAATACCAACTTTTATCTAATTAGCCCATTAGCGGCTGTTTTTTTTAAACACACCCACACCCACACATACACACACTCTCTCTCACACACACACACGCACACAATGAACTGTTACCTGTTGTGAGTATCTCTGTTGTCATGCATGGTAATAGACTTTGTATGTGCTTATGTTTTTCCCATTTGCAGAGCAATTGAATATGATGAAGAATATGAGGACGTTACTGTCAATCAAATGCTTGCTCCAAGAAGTCAGGAGACAGATGCAACTCAAATACTTAATAATTTATTGAAAGACTACGATAAGAATCTTCGGCCAGATATCGGGGGTGAGTTTCATATTCTGTCTTAACTGGTCAAACAGGAAGAAAAAGAAAACATTCTTACATAGCATGTAACACAGCATTGCTTCTTTAAAGGGCAGTGATGCACGCTCTCCAAGGTTCTGAAATATAAGGTGCTTGTTGCTCTAAGGTTGTCAAGCTTTTCGAAGATCAGTCTGGTCAGAGACGTTTTTTTTGTGCCAGGTTGTTAACAAATGGGGACTTTGGAGGAAAAAGAAAAGTATCTCTGACTGAACAATGCACAGTCTACAACTGATCCCAGAGTAATGACTTAAATCAGGCAGTTTTCTGGTGTAGTTTATACCATAGTAATATGGTGTTTAGATGTCAAACTGCAACAGTGACACCAACATTCAAAAATTGCCATTTGATATCTAAAATCTGATACAATTTCTTAGTAGATGTCTTAGTGTGCGTGTTTATCTGGATAATCTTCCAGTAGGCCTGAATCTGTATGTTGTTCTGCATACTAGGCACAGTAGAACAAAGAATCCACGCCTCTGCTGAATGATACTGAGGGTGAAACTTGCCCAGATTGTATACACAGCCAAACATATTCTGAGTGATTAGGATCAAGATGCTGCCAAACAGCGACAAATGAACCGGAGCCTCTTGCTCCTCTCCCACACCTCCTCCTCCTCCTCCTCCCACTCCCCCTTCTCCTCTGCCTGAGAGAACACGAGCATAAACACATGCACACATGTACACAAACACACAAAGTCACACACGCACACATGTACATACTGTAAGTACACACACACACACACATACGCACACCCTCACACACATGCTACTGCACTGCCCCTCCTGGGTTCCAGTTCTTCTTCCCAGATTACTCCACATGAAAGGCAGTTGTCACAAGCCAGTGATGTGGCAATGAGAAATGGACACGTACACCTCAGGGTAGTATGCCACCCTCAGACACATTTAGGGCATGTTAGCTAATGAGCACTGATCTTGTATTGCGTGGTCCCTCTCACTCACATACTGTTTCTCTCTCTCTCTCTCTCTCTCTCTCTCTCTCTCTCACACACACACACACACATACACAGAGAGAGAGAGAGTGAGTATGTCTGTGTTGGTTGCATGTTTTGAAGGCTGATGATCCTGTGATAGTCCCCACAGGGTGCTAATCTGTGTGTGGAGTTGGCCAGAATAATAATTGTGTGTTGGTGTGCATGGTGTGGTCTCACTGACTGGCATTGAGTGTGTGTGGTAGTGTGTGTGTGTGGGTGTGTGTGTGTGTGTGTGTGTGTGTGTGTGTGTGTGTGTGTGTGTGTGTGACACTGCACAGCACTGTGAGTGTGAACTCGGTCAATCAGGCAGGGCTGTGTGGGAGAGAACTGACATTCCCCCACCCCTCCACAGGCACGCGCACAAAAACACACACACACACACACACACACACACACACACACACACACACACACACACACACACACACACACACACACAAACATGTCTTCTTCTACTCACTCTAAGCCCCGCTCCAGTAGCTGATGGAGCTGGAGGATGGAAGATCAACACATAGTTAATACATCTGGGTGTTGCATGAGACTGTTGCAGGAGGGCAGGGTTATCTTAGTTTTGTTTCCTGCGGCTCTAGATTACAGTCTTTCCAAAAATGGATGCTAGGTCTCCTGCCTCTGCAACTACCTTTCCTGACCACCAACCACTCACCCTTGTCCACTCACAAATGCATGCTTCACACACACACACACACGCACGCACGCACACTCTCTCTCTCTCTTTCTCTCTCTCACACACACACACAAACCCCTCTCTTTCACACACACACACATGCATTCACACACACAAACCCCTCTCTTTCGCACACGCACTCCCTCTCTCTCTCTCTCTCTCTCTCTCACACACACACACACACACACACACAGTAAAAGTAAGTTATTTTGGTTAATAAAAATAGTCATTCAGGAGACAAGAAAACCAAATAGGAAATAGCAGAATACCACAGGAACATCTGTCAAAGTCTCAGGACACCACACTGTCAGTCAGAGGTGTCAGATTCAGCTAATGACAGTCTTCAATGCTACCGGAAGAGCATGATTCAGCCGTGTGTGTGTGTGTGCGCGCGTGTGTGTGTGTGTGTCTGTATATGTGTGTGTTTTTGATTTGAGAATGGAGAGCGTTCCCTCGGGATATAGACTTTCCAGATAGAACATTATCTCTGTCTAATTTGAACATCACACTCCGGATTACTGAATACATGTAATGAAATTGCGGTAATGATGTAGTCTGCGAGACAGCTGTTGGGCAAATAATGCTCCTCGCACTTAAGCAGTGCAGTTTGCTGGGCTGGGCGATGTTTGTGTGGTATTGAAACCATTTGTTCCCACCAGAACTCTTAATTTTTGTGTTGCTATGGGACCATTAGCACAGGGTTCTGTCAACAGCATATCAGACATGAAAACAACATTCACAAACAAACAAAAAAAAATAAATCGATAGATAAATAAACAGAGTAGTGTTCTCTGTGTTAGCAATGCTAATTTAGGGTGGCTGAGAGTTCATATCAAGATTAAAAACAAGAGGATTCTTTGAATGTTTAGTTTTAGAAGAGTTTCATGATTCATTTTTTTTTTTTTCGAGCAAAGGGAAAAACATGTTTGTTGTCCTTCACTTACCTCTTCTTTTCTCTACGGGATGAGAGGATTCAAACGTTCAATCACCCGACCGAGAGAACTCGTCCTCCGGGGCGTGGCCCTGGTCTGGGCTATAGGGATATGTGGATGGGGTCGGGGAAGGGAGGAAGTTGTTTCTCGAGTGCTCGCCTGTGTGTCCCTATTATGTCAGCTTCTCTCTGGGTCGTCAGGGGAGCCCTGCTAAAGTGGGTCGGCATACATTACTCAGCATGCCATACTGGAGGTGGAGGAAGGCGTGGTAGTGGTGGCGATGTTTGGTGGTGCATGGGGTGTGTGTGTGTGTGTGTGTGTGTGGCAGTGTGTCTTAGGAGTGGGGTATAAATGTAAATGTTTTCATGTGTTTGTATTTGGTTTGATTCCTGTATTTTTTGTGTGTGTGTGTGTGTGTGTGTGTGTAAGCAGGGGACTGTGAGATGTGTGTGTGGGAGGGTATTCTCTGTAATCTCTCCATCCTGCTGTTGAGAAGTTGTGAGTCTTTGCAGCCTGTTGCAGTCAGCTTGGAGAGTCGAAGCTGCCTGGCCCTCATATTTGGACGTCCTGGAGGTCTTCATGGGGGCATCCATGATGACAGGTGGACCCAGCGGGGGGGCTGAAGTTGAAGGGGGTGAGGGGGTGCATCTGTCAGTGCAATCTGTTGGCAGTGTCTCATAGGCATGTGTGTGTGGCCGGCTGATTTGTTGTTTTGCGGCAGGAGCACTACAGCTTGTGACTAATGCCAGAGGGAGCGTGATTGTCAGGGCCCTTGTGCCAATACCAACTGTGGCCTCACGTGGGAACTGCTGACATCCAACAAACATCAGAACATAACAAGTGCCTGTTCTGGGGTCTGTGGGTTGGTCTGTGTCAATTTGTATGGGGGCGGGTGGTCCCGTGTGTGTTTGTGTGTGTGTGTGGCTGTGAGTCAGTGTGTGAGTGTGCCTGTGTGTGCTACTGTCTGTGCCACACAATTCTTTGTTTATATATAATGGCTTCTGGTAAAAAGCCTAAAAACTGAATGCAGCTGAAACATCATCCAAGAAAGTACACTTTTCTTTCCAATGTCATACCAAAGAACCACATCATTATATAGTGCCTCTTGCTCTTACCCTCTTTCCATCTTTTTACTTTTTCATTTCTCTCTCAATCTTTACTTCTATACTTCACTCTTCTCTCTCTCTTTCTCTCTCTTTCTTTCTCTGTCTTTCTGTTTGTCTGTTGCTGTAACTCCATCTTATCTGTCCTCCCTTTTTCACCTTTTTTTCCTCTGCCTGACTTCATTATGTAGTTTTCTCTCTTTTTTTCTCCTCTTCTGCTGCTGTCTCTCTGTTCTGTTCATCTGTGTCTTGGACCATTTCTCTTCTTCCTTCTCCTCATTTATCCATCCATCTCTCTCTCCATCTCACTTTTCCTTTGCGTCTCTCTGTCCCCCTGCCTTCACCTCTCTCAGTATTTCTCATCGCTCTCTACCTCTCTCTTTCTGTCTCTATCTATCCATCTCTCGCTCTCTTTTTATGGCCTAGGGACGTTCATCTCATTATCATCACACCCATCACACACAAGTCTTCCCAGCTGTGACTCAAGTGTGTGGTGTGGGAACTCGCTACAACGCCACACTATGGCAAGCAGGTGTGACAGATTGCAGGCACAAGCACACTCACATACATATACACTCGTAAACCGAGGGGTAACACACATAAACACACACACACACAGACACACACACACTTATACAACACATACACAACAAACACACACAGAAGAAAAATATAAACACACAGACCCACACGGCCATACACACGCACAAACACTCACACATACGCAAAGAAGGACAATATAAATACATATGCTTATGTACACACACACACACACACACAAAATGGAGGGCCCTCATCTTCTTGTGAGCCCACATACTTCTTTCTCTCCTGGGTGTGTACACCCTGCCTGCAGATGTCTGGGAGGAAGTACCTGCTGCTTCCTGTTGGAACAGAATGGAGCGCCACCTTCTC
>PYXC01000495.1:3517500-3647500 GCA_015244755.2 Tenualosa ilisha | reverse complement strand
TTTGACAGTTTTGACAGATTTGGACGGGATTTTGGAGAGAATCCAATAAAGCAGAGCTTTTGCGTGGGCCACGACCAAAATGTCACCAAGCTGCCATCTTAAGGGGACGTCTGGCTGGTCGGGGAGGAAGGGGATGCGAGATGAGATGCCACCTGCCTCCTCCACTGTCACTGGTTCTGTCCTGTGGTGCACTGCACACGCTCTGTGTGGCCCTGGGGAAAGCATGGCTCCAGAAACATCCAGCTGATCAAATGCACAAGTGCATCTCTAAAACTCATGTGAAATGATAATAGACAAGAGGAGAGAGGACTGCAATTACATGGTCAAGGCTTTCCTAATCTCTGTTGTGTGTGTATGGCGGCACATGTTTTGGTGCGAGTGTGTGTGTGTGATTATGTGTGTATGTGTGTATATATGTCTGCTTGCGTGTGTGACTGTGTGTGTGTATGTGTGTGTGTGTGTGGCAGCAACAGCGGCAGTCCCTTTTTCCTCTGTCGGAACGATGATATTAAGACAATCTCAGCAATTTGCCCGGCCCATAAGTCACTGTCGCGGGCGAGCACAGGCGCCATCATTCCCTCCGCTCTCCTATAAGGCGCTTGGTGTCCTCACCTTATCCCTGGCGCTAATGAGGCAGATTACATGAGGATACATCCCCCCCGCCCCCCCTAAATATGATCAATCTATCTCAGTTCTCTCTCCAGCAGGACCCCACACATTACACAGACACTAACACCTCAGAATGGGGAATGAAGTGTGGAGAGAGGCAAAGATGGAGCAAGAGAGAGAGAGAGAGAGAGGTAGATGAGGGGATGAGAGAAAGAGATGGAGGGATAGAAAGAGAGAGAGAGAGAAATGGGAAATGGGTTCTCCAGGCTTACAGAATGTCCCAGTAAATGAATTGCAATATGAGGGAGATGAATAGATAGGAGGGGGTTTGGACGTCAGTGATGTGAATTCAATCCACTGTTACCAACACGAGGAGGGGCACGAGTGGCCAGGTGGGTCTGTGGTGGTGAGCTATGAGAGCTAAGTAACAAGCTGGAAGTGAAGGGGAGTTTGAGCAAAACAGCTATGTGGGAGGCTAGGCTAAGCTAGGCTAGGTCTTGATGTCAATAAGCTGAAAACCAGTAGGATGTCAGCCAGCTGTGCCAAGGGAATGCTGTTATTAGTTATCTGCATTGACTACATATTTTCTTCCATGTCTTTCACTCTTTATCTACTCTGTCTTCTCATCTGCTTCCAGTGTTTGTGTCCAGCCACTGCAGTCAGCCACTGCGTCAGATGAGTGTGGGTTGATCTTGCCGGCCTTCCTCTTATGGCAGGCTTGCAGGCATCTGAAAGGGCAAGGAACATAGTGGCTTGGACAAAGCCAGAAACCGTTCCGACCAAACATGGTGCTCCAGGATTATGAAATGTTGGGGTCTGATTTAATTGGCTAAACTTAGCATCAACCTTTCACTACATCTAACCTAAATGACAGTCTTATTTTTCTTAGATAACTCTTTGTGTGTATGTGTGTGTGTGTTTGTGTGTGTTTGAATGTAATGTTTACATCAAAACATTTACACTCATGATTAAATGTTTGCTGTGAATACACCTGTGAGTGTGTGTAATATTCAGCAATTTAGTGTTTGTGTACTATATGAGTGAACAATCAAACAGAGATGGGGAATGAGAGAACGAGAGAAAAATAAGAAAAGAAAGAGAGAGAAACAGAAAGAGGGAGAGGGAGGCCAGGAGACGAAGACAGAGACAGACAGTGAGAGTATGAACTAATCTCTCTTGCGCACCAAAGAGCCTGTGGTATTTCGGCCTGCACCGTTTAATTACCTTTGTCTGGCCGCCGGTAGCTGTGACAGGGTGCATTTCGGGTAGGGCCGGCAAAAGAAAAAAGAAAAAAAAACAGATTAGTGGACCAGTGGCTGAGCCGGCCTCTCTAGGCTGCCTATTTATCAGCCCCAAAGACCAGAGCGTCTAGGTTTGAAGCGTTATATTAGCCCTTAGAGATGAAGCCGGAGATATTTTCTTCTCCATTCAGCGAGATGAAATGTCACGACTCCCTTTTTGTATTGACTCGGACAATAAGGCTGTTTATAGGGTACAGGACTGCAGATGAATATGTCAGGAATGTCCAGTGGAGGCAGGAGTCCACTAACATGAGGTGAGACATGGGGCTGGACTGCCACTGCCGTGCTGGAGATGGGGAGCAACAAAAGAAAAAAAATATATATATCTATATCTATCTATCTATCTATCTATATATATATTATATATATATATATATATATATATATATATTATGGTGCAGATAGCAAGCAATCGCCTGTCAGCATTTTTGGGGTGGGGTGGGTTTGGGAGGGCTGGGGTTAAAGGAGCGGTCATAGAGCACTGCATTAGATCAAAAGTGCCAGGGTGGGCCGGGGGTGGGGAGGTGTGGGGTGAAGTGCATAAGTGATCCATATTACTCCAAATGGAGTTGGCATCAGCACCTCGAAAAATTTTGGAGTCCTCTTGATATCATTGTGGTGGGCTAGTCAGGAGCATTGCCTCCCTGTCCAATCTGGAGAGCAGAGGCAGCGATGGCTAGATCTGAGACTAATTGAGGGCAGCCGCCCCAAGGGGTCAATTGGAAGCTTATAGAGAGATAGATGGATTGATAGATGCTTCATTTGTCCCTGTGGGGGAAATTGGTTTTGCTGCATAATCACAAGACATTTCATGGCAAGGCAGTACATGAGGGTTGCGGTTGCCTACCTAACCCCCCCCCACCGACTTCTTCCCAGGTAGCATGGCGGATGCGGCCCAGGTGTGTTTGTGGTCTGGCACAGGTTTGATGGTGCTTAATACCCTCTCCATCTCTTCTTCTTGGAGGCAGCCACTGCTGCTGCTGTTACCGTCTCGCAATCCTGAGCAAATTAATGCCTGCTCATGGGACGGAGTAAGTGGGGAAGGGGGGGTGGGGGGGTGGGGGTGAAGGGACGGAGCGAGTGAGGAAGGGGGGGTGAAGTGATGGAGGGAGGGAGGGATGGAGAGAGGCTGAGCGAGCGCCAGTGAGGCGCGAAGGGACCTGCCGGGGCTGACGGCTCCTAATTTGTTTCCCCATCACAGCGACGGCCTAACAGGGTGTAAAAGCTGCTCCTCCATTAACCCTGGCAGGGTCACTTCACATGGCAGATGGCAGCCATGGTAATGCCCCTCTTAGAGAAGAGAGCTGCATGTGTGTGTATGTGTATGTTTGTGTGTTTATATGTGTGTGTGTGTGTGTGTGTGTATGTAGGTTTGTGTGTGTACTGTATAAAATATGCCATAAACTTTTTATATGTGGCATATATGGATTTTTAAGATTGAATGCTGTTTGTGGTTTCAAGTTGCAGCCCCTAAGTAAACGTGTCTATTGCTTCTCTTAGGAGATGGAGAGAGAGACGTAGTCATTTCACATGTGGATGCGGGGGTATGTGCGCTACGGAAGTGCAGCAGATGCAGTTGCAACATTGTGGTTTTGAAAGTGGCTGACTAATGCATGTAACACTCACTGTTTTCAGAACCGATAGGAAACACATGGGAGCAGTTGCTATTGGCAAAGATCTCCTCCAAACAACTTCCTTCAGGCTTGCTTCTAGTGCCACTCTTGCATTAAAATGGGAAATGGACTCTTCAGAGAGTCTATTTTTTTTTGTCTGTGAAGAGACCCATTGAGAAGGCTCCACAAGAGCACTTTGTCGAGTTGGAAATCTGTTCTGAGCAATGGGCACCTAATCTGCCTGAAAGATAAACACTTGTTTGCCTGAAGAGGCTGTGGAGGATTGAAAGCAGATCTGCCATTGTGAAATGTTGAAAAAAACAAAGCATGTAAAATATGTGAACATGTTAAAGAAGAAATCTAGAAATCTGGTGTGGATCAACCAATAGCCCTGTTAGAGGTCATCGAGGGGTGTCTGTCGGAAAAAGAATTAGGAAATTTGATACAACATAGGCCGAATAGTGAACTAGCAGCTGACATTAACTGAATAGGGCATAGGAAAATGAAACTGACAGTGAGTTTCTGTGCCCCATTTGGTTAGTATTTCAGCATTGCAGTTCCAGAAACCTCATACCATGTATTCTAGCACAAGGCTTCTGGTCACAGTAAATGCTTGCCGTCAGTATATTTGAATTTACTCGAGATTAAAAGAGAAGTGTTTTTATTTTGAAGGGCACTGAACGATGTTAGCCAAAGGCTTTTTGGAGGAGTGGGGGTGGTGGTGGTGATGGTGGTGGAAGGGGGGATGGGGTTGACAAAGGCAGGGAAAGGGAGACGTGTGTGGTTTTCAAGCCAGTGAGCTGAAAGAACAAAGCCTTGGCAAACAAAAAACGAGGTCAGTGTGTTATAGTTTGTGGTTAGTCCAGACACACTGTTGTCCTCAGCACAGACCCGGAGCACAGAACTAAGGAGAGAGATTTCGAAGATTTTACATCAATACATCACTTTCAAGGATATCTTGGCAAAGCTCACAACCTTTTTATGGCATTCAAACACCATACTTGTTTCAAATAGGACCAAAGCATGTAATCTCTAGATCTACACTGTACTGTACTAAATTTGCGCTGTACTTGAGACATAACAATTCAACAATGACACTAGATGTTAAAGACTATGTGCAATGTAATAATATATGTCCCACAATTAGGGTTTGCTACTTTTTTATGTGATGATAAATACACCATTTTCCTGTTAGCATAGGAGCAGCTGTACACACGTAGCCTATAGTTAACACAAGCACTGACAAAAAGTTTCTTGCATGCTTTTATTACCTTTTAACACATGGCTACTGGAATCAAGTCATAAATTACACACTAGCGCGTGCTTGTGCATATTTCATTTGGGCTAAAACACAAATCTCTTGCTTCCTGTCTTCCCTGGTGCATGAGCCTGTGTAGTGCCTTCCATGACATTGCACTCGAGCAGCATCCCCGTTTCAAACAACGCCAAGGTATTAAAGGTATTTCAAACTCGGTCAGAGAAGGCAACCGTGTTTTGAAGGTTAAAGGGCAAATTTAGTTAGCCTGCGAGTAATGTCTGGCAGTTAGTGAGTTAGTGTGGATCGCTTATTAAGAGGACGAGTGGTTAAGATTAGATGCTAATAGGTATTGAAAAGGGGAGCATCTTTAGAGCCTGCCAGGGGCTGAATGTGAAATCTGGGCTATGAATTCTTTATGACAGGAGGTTCAATAAAGAGTTGCGAGGTTTGCAAGTGTTGTTGAGCAGTGTTGTCCCAGCAGTGCTGGTGGAGATGATGCTTCTCTGGGGATTCAAACACACCCACACACATACACAAACACACACACACACACTTTGCCTACCACTCCAGCAAGCTGTGCTGGGTTCTTGTCATTGTTTACCACCAGAGGTGTAGTGGGGATTTTTTAAGTAGGGGCACGCTATTTTAATGATGCAGTCCTAACTGAAAAGTTAGTTGCAAGCATCTCTAAAAACTACGTTGGTAGTATCACTGCATTTGATTATGGTCATGTTAAGTTGCATTTGTTTATGGCAGTAGAGGACTTATTGGAGAGGTTTGCTTGGTGTGTGCACTTAGAATGTTCTAAATGAACACCTAATATAAAAACAAATGAGAAATACAAACATGCTATCCCCTGTTTACCACCTCTTTGCTGCACAGCCTCTGTGAGCATGTCCTGCCTGCTGTGGTTGATAGCTGAGCTACTACAAACTGACCCCCCCACACACACACACACGCACACACACACACACACACACACACACACCACCACCACCACCACCACCACCACCTCCGTTTGCTGTTATTAGCGATCCCACCAGCTGAGCCTCCGGTGTGTGCAGAGAGACAGCTTTAATCACAGGCGCCCACATTCCTAAAGCTCTGAGTTCAACTTTAGCGTATAGCTGAACCAACAATGACTAATGCCCGCCCTTTAAATATTACACCACATTAATAATGGGCTTTAATTAAAATCTTTTGTTTAGCTTTTTTTCCCCTCCTCTCCTTGGTTTGGAGCAGAGTTCTGTTCCATGTAAGTACATTTACAGTATATGGGGCATCACCACTGTGCCATGGTGGACAAGGAATCTGGAGGAGCCCCAAGGTGCCAATTAACTTTATAATTAATCAGTTGAAAAAAAGAGGCAATAGCGAGTAATCTGCACTTAGATGACATTCAAAGACTGAGAAGCTGGTTCTGATTGGTCAGAATCTATTAAATTAAAATACAATACCAGTTTCTGTGAGTCCTTGGTTAAGTATCCTACACACCAAACAACTCTAAATAGGAACATGTAGACTACTAAGAATGAGGAAGTTGGGAAGAAAATCTGGAACGGAGAGTGGCAGAGGCTGTGGAGAGGAACTGGGGGATCTGAGCACGGGGAGTTGCTGGACATCGTTCAGACATCGACACTCAGAGGGCAGAACACAGGCGGGCAGGCAAGTGCTGAAGTGGCCCTCGAAGGCTACCGCTGGTCCTGTGGCATGGTCAAAGAAAAGTCGGGCAGTGGGGACAAGTGTGCATCTGGGTTGAGGCCACTGACGGTGGAAGCAATGCCCTCTCTACGCCCGTGACATGGTGTGCACTGGCTGGTTATGTTCACTTGACCTGGTTTTGCCCTTGCGTGCGTGTCTCTGTATTCCATGATGTAGACTGAGGAATTAAGCCTCTGTGGACATGCCCACATCTCCCATAGTTTATTTCACCATGTGCATAGAATAAAATGCAGAATTTTGTATGATATAGTGATTTCTATTATTATATTCTATCAGTTCTATTCTATTATTATTATATATCTATTAGTGAAGGACACCAGACTTATCGCTGTCAATAAATAACTGGGGGTGAAACCTATGGAAGATTGTTGGAGAGACTGTTGTTATTGAGGGAGAAAATATTTTGCTTATTCACTTCACTTCACTTTGTGCAAAGAGTCTGAACATTCTCGGTAGGCATATGTTTACTTTGGTGGGTGGGCACTTTGCTTGAACTTTGAAACTATTGATTCTGCCTTCAATTTCTGTCAGCTGACTGGCCGCTAAGAAATGTAGTTGAAGAAATGAAAGCCTTATCTTGACTTGTGCCGAAGCTAGCTTGACTGGCCTACAGGTTGAGTTCTCAGACATGTAGACTGTTTTGAATCTTGCCATCAGCTTTAGTTGAGGACTGCTCTGTCTACTTTTAATGTAACATTCAGATTTGCAGTCCCAAACTCTGGAGTTTTTTCCAAAACACGATTGACCATTCTGCATTTTCCACTCTTATTGTCCTGCCCTGGTCACAATGGAGACTCTCTCTCTCTCTCTCTCTCTCACACACACACACACTCTTTTCTTAGACTCTCTCGCTCATTGTGCAGTCGTTTAATACTCAGCTCAGAGCTACAATAAAGCTTCTCTCTGCCCATTACCAAATAATCACTTTATCTCCTTTTACAAATCCCCTGCTTGCATGTTTACTCAGAAGTGGCCCAGCCAGTCATGTAGGGAAGATTCTACCTCTCTGACCTTCCTCTGCCAGGGTCCTCAGTGTAGGCGTGACAGAGAGAAACCGCATTGCTAGAGACCGCGCATCGCTTTTTTTTTTCGCTCTCTCTCTCATGGCGTGCTTTTATGTGTTTTGTGATTGTCGGAGACGCGTGTTTGACGCTCTCGTCAAGTAGCTGCCTTCGCTGTTGGTCGTCTGACAGCATGAGATGATGTGCGGATGCCTCAGACAGTTCGCCAAGGCTCTCAGACATCGCTTTCTCCTTGCCTCCCATCGGTGGCATGTTTTTCTTTGTCCTGCCATCTGCTTCTGACACAGTAACAGAGGCAAAAGCCAATGAGTGGGAGTTAGTTCATGCAGCCCCACCAAACAGGCCATTACAGACAAAACCAAATGAACAGAGCAATCAGTCAATTCAGTGCCATGAATGTATAGCAGTGCCAACCTACCAACATGAGAGCCACAGTCACATTGCTCATTTGACAGAAAGATATGCAGCGCTTTTTCAATAAATCATGCACAGTCATCACACAGACACAAACACACACAAGACACACACACACACACACACACACACACACAAAGCATTTATAAAATATGCGGCGATGAAACTTTCATAAAGGCCTACGTGTGACTCTATTCAAAAATGGATGCACACATGTTGGTAATAACTCAAGGAATGTAGCAGAACCTTTAAATCTGCAAGATAAAAAGCAAAGAATTCCCCAGATATGTATGCCAGGGATTCTCTCTGAGCGCTGTTAATTATACCAGTCCGGTGGAATTATTCATGCAGTGGGAGTTGACATGTTGTGACATGCAGGGCTGTCTGCAATGCTATCCATTGCAAGCTCCCCTGACAGTTTAAGTGGCTGATACTTCTGCCAAGGACTATATGGAGGCAGAGCAAGGGCAAACAGCTGAGAAAGAGCGAACTGTAAATCTGTGGTGCCATGTGTAATAGAAGTGCCTGATCACTAACTGTATTTCACACTGACACAACCCAAGACAAGCAAGTGGCAAGTGCTGCACGTGTTTGCATTTGATATGGCTCGGCTCAAAAAAGCAGTGAAACGCACATATGACCTGGGGGAGCTGCGGAGTATAGGCCGCGGAAGCAGCCATACCGCATTTGGGTATTAGATGCGACAGGGAAGCAGGTTTCCGCTCTGAGTCAGAACCCCACTCTCTTCCCAATTTGACTCCCATCCACCCCATTTCCTGTCTTCACCAATCTACTGCAGTTCATAACTAAAGGTTCAAAAATAACCTTTATGGAACAAATATTACTGTGACCTTGGGATTTATTCATTGTTTTTAAAGTAGGTCTGCTTCTTATTATCACAGTTCTCAGTAAAAGTTAGGACAAATGAATGTTAATTTCTGTTTCTTCTTGTTATAGGTAAACCAACAGTTGTGGATGTTGACATATATGTGAACAGTATAGGACCAGTTTCCTCAATCGATATGGTGAGTCTCTCTCTCTTTCTCTCTCTCACACACACACACTCTCTCTCTCTTACAAACATGACTCAAAGAGACACACTGAAGTGAACATAAACATGCCTCTTTACATAGCAATCTCTTCTCATGTAACCGTGTCAAATTAATGAGCAATTCTGCAATTCTGGCTCCACAAGTTGACCAGGTCACACTGGGTCAGAGGTGTAAGCCATAATCATACACGCGCGTGCAGATACACACAGAGGACTGCATGAATGTCTGCCGCTCCAAGGAGCTCAGTCAGTTAATGAGGATATCTGTGTGGGGGTGTTGGCAGATAACCAGTAACTGTTTCTCAGACCACTGCCAATTTGCATCTGCAGACATGCATTTACCAACTCCATAAATACCTGTTTGGATGGGAGAGTCCATAAATCCCCTTACCCACAAATACCCCTTATAGACAGCATACTGTAATGCAGCAAAAAAATGCATTTTGGGTAATATATCAACACCACCAAGGTATAGCAGTGTAAACAGTGTACTGTAGATTATCAAATAGAATTCAGAACAACTATTATTTTATTGAATACATTGACATTTTGGTGAGTATCCTGGAATGAGACCTTATATCATCACCAACTACTAATTTTGTTTTTGGGGGGAGGAAGTTTGGATGATTGATTTCTAAGGTTTATCATTAACAAAGTTGCCAAAGTTTAGGCTCTAGAATGCCTCATATTTGTAGTTTGGTCATGCAAACTGAAAAATCAGATAGGGAATGGACACAACAGCTTGCACATGGCAAAGAGAAATATCTTCATCTGCTCAACCCATCACATCTTACCTACTCTTAGGCAGCATTTAGAGTTTCTGTCCTCTTCTCTTTTTCCTTGCGTTTTCTTTTGATCTTGTTATCAAGATGCTATCAAAGCTATCAAGATGAAGCCAAAAGGGCATAAGGAAATACATATAAGAACATGGCAATGATGGTACTAACACTTATGGGAAATTAGGTACCATCGAGTTGATGTTTGTTGTTATCTGGCACACGGGACTGTGGCGTATCACTCTCACCTTTTGATGGGGGCCTCAATGGACCGCAAGTTAAAGGAGGGAAAGAACACCTCTAAAGCTCTTACATCACTACATACAGTCTGTCCAGGTCATTTCATTGTGATAGACATTACTGAGACATTACGGAGACATTACTGAGCAAGACTAGACCTTGTGTAGACAGCTGTAGACCCTTTATCATGAAGAAAGGTGAAATAAGTGTTGTGTTAGGACCGGACTGGCCTAGCCATGGGCCCTTCTTCCAAACTCACGTGGCTCCATACGCAACGTTCCATCCTCGGAGCGATGAAGTCACAGCACCTTTCCGGTTCATGCCTGTCCATTTTGCTCCACTTTCTGGAAGAACGAGCGAGTGAGTGAGCAGGCTGCCTGCGCATGATGGAGACTAGAAATCCGCATCAATTATGTACGGGGACTTCCTTGTTTGTATGGCGGGCCTTGTGTTCAGCTTTTTGTCCCATCCCAAATGCTCATGTACAAAGTGATTCAGATCTACCCAGCAACCTGTGGCCTGAGCTGTTGCCTAAACTAGTTGAATGAAAAGAGTTCTGTGAGTTCCTATGGTTATGTAATATGTTTTTCTTTCTTTTTTTCTTAATAAGAAAACATGGCCCATTTGCCATGTAAATATTCACTTTCTTTTGTTGTTGCTCTTGCTCTAGCAGGACTGTTTACATTCTGAGTGGTACTTGGTCTAATCTAGCTCAACAGTTTGTCACTGTTTGTGTGGATGAGTGATGGTTTTGATCAGCTTGCCAAGAACCTCAAATTCCACAGTGCAGACAGGGCAGCGTTTCTCTTCATTACTTTGAAGCACATCACCATCTCTCGCTCCCTGAGATCACATTCCCAGTGGAAGCTTCCGGAGACCCCAGAATATTTACTGTGCTCCAGCTGCTTACAGTAAGCTTCCAGAGACCCCTAATGCGTGTTCTTTACTTGTGCTGCATAATGTAGGTAGGGAATGAGAAGTGGTTGGTTTAATGCAGTCCACAACAAATACTGTGCTTTGAAAAGCAAAAAACTTTTTTTCTTTTTTGAAGGAATGGAATTCTTGAATGAAACACCAACCAGCGCAGTTATTTCACCGTATGCCATAGTCATAAGAACACCATAGCACTCAACATTTCAATAATTCACCATGATTCTCTAAAAGCTTCTGTAAATAGGGGCATGATCCAAAGTTGGGTTTAGACTGGGAAAATCACAAAATGGCCTCATGACTGAATAAGTCATGATGTCCAGTTTTGTTTTAAATATATAACAAAACGTGTTGAGTTTGGCTACTCGTTCTCCGTCTCTTTTTCATAAACAACCTTGTTTAGGTGTTTTTCTCAGTGTGGAAGAACTGTGGAGGCTGACAGAGATACTATATAACCAAAGGGAATGTGTGAACTTCAGACAAATGGCGCATGCGCACGCACACACACACGCTCGCACACACACACACACACACACACCCCAAAGAGAGAGTCATAAACATGCAACCATTCACTGTCTCTTTGGGAATTCACTCAATAGTTGGTTATAATTAATGCCACTTGGAGCTTTTTGCAGCCGGAAAAACACATTCAATGTAATGTCCCATTAATAATAGCCTTGGCTGTCTCTTGTAGAGGTATTACATCTCATCTCTCTCTCTCTCTCTCTCTCTCCTCTCTCTCTCTCTCTCTCTTTCTGATGCATCTCTGTGTTTTTTAATCATGAGCAAATGTACATAGGCTTTGGAGTCCCTGTGATGAGCTATATAGCATTGCTTTGAATTAATGAATTATTCAACAGATTGTGCTGTGTCAGACACTCTAAAAGAGCTGCTGCGACGGCCCGAGGCATCGGATGTGTGGATGGCAACATCTGTGTGTCACGTCATTGATACCCTAGACAGGAAATTCAGTTAGAGAGTACCACTGACAATCACTCTCATAAGGCTGAATGCACTTACAGAGTATAAGAAACAGTGCAGTGTTGTTTAAAAGCCTTAAATGTAACTTAATGGCTGCCTGTAAGCAAGGAGGACAATAACCGTGTTCTTTCTCAGTTGATCAGCATGTTTTGCAAAGCTGATCTAAGATAAGTAAATTAATAAGTAAAAAGTAAATCTTGTTAATGTTGTGCAAAAATGTAACTCATGTGGGTGTGGGAGGAATCCCTATACTGACAAGCACCAGAGGAACATCCAGTCCTACACTCTGGCAGCAGGCTTTGCAAACACTCCTTTTGGAGTTGATCATTTCACTTTCCAAATCTGCAACAGGAAAATCAAGCAGAAAGCTGAGGTCTCATACAAGTCATGAAGTGCCTAATAGAGATCATGCCATCTACTGTGCTAGCAGGAGTCAAGCTGGATCCAGGTGTATACCCCCATGCTAATCCTAAGTAATATTTCAGGGGAAGATTTTAGGGGAAGTGGTTGATGAATGTTTCCAAGCTAAATGCTTAGCTTGTGTGAACAGGTAGAGAGAGACTCTCAGACGTATTGCAAATTTCATCACAAATGATATTTCTTCTAGATATTTATCAAATTGCCATTTATGTGTCTGAAAACAACCCCAGCCACAGTATGTGTCTTTAGTGCTTCCTTTGCCATTATTAACTTTTTCTTTCTTCTCTGAAAATCCGATATGAGGTGTTATTAATCTTTTCTCGTGATGTGTTTTATGGGTTTGACAAAACAAGCGCACAGATTGTGCTAGGATTTTTTTTCACCTTTTGGCTAATCGTCAACTGTAAGTCATTGTATTTATAATAGATTGTATCCCGCTTCGCAATGCATCATAAGGTGTTTTGAATTCACTAATGTGTTAGAAGCTCAGCGTTAGCACAGTGTTGTCTGGTTCTCTTCCAGTGCCCAGATCATGTGCTAGTCAGCCAATGCGAAACCAATCCTTTCTGCACACCATGGCCAGTGTGGTGGCACGTTATACAAAGTGAAAGTATAAACAGGCAAAATTCAGTTTGTCACTCAACTGCATATTTGCATTCTGTCACAGACATTTTGCTCCAGGCGCCAAAGCTGGTCGTGATTCAGTGACATGGCAAGCTGACAGACGTGATTTCTGGTTCTCTTCCATCCATGATTTCTGTTCATCCCTGGCTGTGCATGATGTGCCATTTCTAATAGTCAAAACCCAATGATAAAGTTTTAATTAAAATAATAATAAAAAACACTAGATGTTAATTATTACTTAGGATATGCAGAAAGATGAAGTGAGCAGAGACATGTACAACCCTACACTATTCGTTTTTAAGACATTAAACGAACATACTTTGTGCTCTCTTATACCTTACGTTATATTGTTACCAGGGTGGCCAGTGTAAACACAATAAATTGAATGTGACATACAGTGTTTCTTTCCCCCTTATATTTGGCATTTCTTCTTTCTCTGCAGTGCTAGATCTCGTAGAGAGAAAGGTGGAAGACATCAAAGCAATAAAGAGACCATCTAAGTGTTTTGAGCACATCACCACAGCTTCATATAACCTTGAGTTTTTCTTTGCTTTTCTTTTTTTTTTCTTTTTTTGGTCTCCTAGAGCCACCTTTAATGGTTCATAATTCAGATGGTTTTTATGTCTGACCATTTTTCACAATCTCAGTCATCTCGCTCGCCTGACTCAAGTCAGGAACAATTAATTTGAGCTGTCGAGTGGAGGTTTTACTGTAAGCTGAAGTCAGTGTACACACACATAGTCTGTCTCTGTTTCTCTCCCTCTCTATTTTGCACACATAACACACACACACACTGTCTGTCTCTGTTTCTCTCCCTCTCTATCTTGCACACATAAAACACACACACACACACTTGGTTAACCTTCTGTGCTGCCTATGCTTTTTCAAATGGTGAACTGTAGGAGAGAAGAAAGACGGAGACTTTTTGAGGCTTTATTACCCACATGAACCTCAAATGACTTGAATGATCTAATCAAACCCTCTCATTCCCAACTATCAACTATTATCACTCGGTAGCTTTGGAAATGTCATTGACAATATCCAGAGGAGTGTTTAATCTGATTTCACATTAGTGCAGCTTGCACATCCATTGGCAGTAAAATCATACAAATTCTAAATGGTCAGGATAGACTCTAATCCCATTCTAGAATATACCTTCCTGCATGCAGGGATGGTCTGTTAGATGGCTTTGGGTAAGCTTTCTCCACACTAAAGTGTCTGTTGGTTGCCACCAAGAGCTTAAGTCGAATTGATAGTAGTTTCCGGAAAGAAGTTTAACTCAGTTTTTAATTTTGTCTGCCACTGCTACTGGATTACCCCAGAAATGAAAATGGTCTTTGGCACCAAAACAAAAATGGCGTGCCCTGTATCTAGGAAGATGTTTAAATTACCTGTAGAACTGTTTTTAAATAAATTTAATTAAAATAGCTCTTATTTTCTTGCCATAAGTGAATGTCAGATATTTCCTATAACTTTATTTAATTGTTCAGATAAATCTGGATAAATAAATCAGTTATTGCGGCCGCCTGTCTTTCCTTTGCCTTTTCCCTGCCAAAAGGGAAAATGTTGGAGCATTTGTCCCAAACGTTTGACCTTTTAATCAATGCATTTACGAGAGGCCTGTCCTCCCTGATTGCGGTGGGCCTAGCGGTCCAATAATGCAGTGTGTAGCTGTGTGATTCACTCGTGTGTCTGCAGTTAAAGGTCAGAGCTACTAAGTGAGCACTCTTGTGGGCATCTGCTCTCTAATTGGACTTATATGATGCACTTCTCTGTCACATGTTAGCAGAGAGAGTTAAGAAAAGGTCAGACTACAGTCAGGCCTGGTGACAGAAGAGCTCACTGAAGGTCTTTTGTTTTCAGCCTGAAACGTTACTTTATGGACACTTTATGTAACTGTTTCATACACTAATCCACAAGCACTTTGTACCTAAGAGCAGATTTGTGGTTGGTGCAGAGGTTCAGCAGAGAATGCTTATGTGCTAAACCTGAAACTTCTAAATAAGGTTATACCTGGAGCCTTAGTTGCATCTTTAGTCCTGTGGGAACATGGCACAAAACTCTCTCTTTTGAGAGAGAGAGAGAGAGAGAGAGAGAGAGAGAGAGTATGATGAACAGTTAAAAGGGTCATTTGGGATCCTTTAAGCAGTCAGCTATGAATAGCACCACGGTTTGTTTTTTGCTTTAAAGTGAGCATATGTGGTTCAAGCCTAGAAGGTTCTTCTAGGTTTGTTTTTTGCTTTAAAGTGAGCATATGTGGTTCAAGCCCAGAAGGTTCTTGAAGACGATGTGATGTATGCAGTATCTGCAGGTCCTTCAAATCAAAAGCCAACTGTTTAAACAAATGGTTACTTTCTTAAATCACTGAAATTACCTAATTAGAATGATGACCTGTATTTAGCCATGTAGGATTGACAAAAGTATATGCATTTATTTTAAAATTGTTCTATGCTATTGTTGTTTTTCCTGTGGAGCTTAGAGGGTGTGTAACCCCATGCTTTATGTTGTCTTTGGTTGCAGGAGTACCAAATTGACATTATATTTGCCCAGGCATGGACAGATGCTCGTTTGCGATACAACAGCACCATGAAGTTGCTGACTCTCACCAGCAACATGGTTGGACTCATATGGATACCAGATACCATCTTCCGAAACTCCAAACATGCCGAAGCTCACTGGATCACCACTCCCAATCAGCTTCTACGGATATCAAATGACGGGAGGATCCTGTACACATTGAGGTAAATGATGTAGTGAGTGTGTCACTACATGCTTGACAGTAGCTCTTGACTGAATTTGTTTTTGAGTTATTTTAGTGGAGTTTTGGATAGGAGAACTGTGAAACCTTTGGTGTATCTGTCTAGGCCAGTAACTATTGCAAGCTTCAGCTTGTGCCTCTACTGTTTATGAAAAATGTCACTTTGTACTACATGTACCTTTCTTGTAATATGTAGCATGTCATAA
Source organism: Tenualosa ilisha (assembly GCA_015244755.2). NCBI lineage: Eukaryota > Metazoa > Chordata > Actinopteri > Clupeiformes > Clupeidae > Tenualosa > Tenualosa ilisha. The sequence goes on along the minus strand of PYXC01000495.1, from coordinate 3,631,575 downwards.
ATATAGAGGACAACAAGAAGTAGTCACAGTGATTTAGACCTACTTGCCCACTGGAGAACAAGTACTAGATGTCGGTAAAGGCCACTCCCCCACTCTTATCTGTTAAAGTCTAGCCTGAATTGCTTTGCCGACACAAGATGGAAAAGCCTAATTTGTTATGAATGCAAGCAGGCAGATCCAAGTGCCCGGGTGAGAACCTGAGCCAGCGCTTGTTTCTGAGGCGGGCCTTGGCACCAGTGTGGAGCTCCAGTGAGTGAGGGGCTTCGGCGGGCATGCAGACATGTCAGCTTTAATCTCCATTCATCTCACCATAGCTGAACGAGCACCGGCAAACACAACTGACATTTTCTCAGGACTGAGCGAGGAGATGATGGAACGAAGTGGAGGAGGAGGCGGAGGAGGAAGTGGTGGTGGTGGAGTGGAACTGGGGCATATTTTGACTGATTCTGGGGCTAAGGGGAGCACAGGCTGACCTATATACTTTGCAGGGCTGATGAAGCAGTCCCCAAGCTGTCCTGAGTGGCTGAGGGGGTTTAACCAATTTGCAGGACACTCCCTGACATGGAACCAACTGACCTGACCTGCTGTACTCCACCATCTCCATTTGACCACTCTGAGTTCTTTTCATAGTAGGCCAACTTAGTACTGAAATCATTCACGCTGCTACACAATCATTACATAAAAGTTAAAGTTCAGTTACAGGGTAGAGGATTATTTGGGTTATCCATTACAAAAAAAGTTGTAAGAAATTGACATTTTGAAATTGCTAGTCTAGAGCACCCCTCCTGTTCTATGCGGATGTGTTTTTGGCCAGTGCACTTCACTTTGCTGCTAATTAGCTGCATTGAGGCAAGGCAAGGCCCCTTGTGCCAGGGGGGATTTAATCGGTGCATACCCCAGACCTCAGACCTGAGGCAGAACTCACAGCACTGCACCACGAGGCACCGTGCTGCGCCGGCTCTAACTCCCCGCTCTTTGGCTCAATCTTCTGCAGGATGACCATCAATGCGGAATGCCAGCTGCAGCTGCACAACTTCCCCATGGACGAGCACTCCTGCCCCCTCAGCTTCTCCAGCTGTGAGTAGCCAAGTGAAACAGATCTGAGAGCAGTCCTCGCTTTTTTACCCCTCTTAACAGTTGAGTCTCAGTGTGGAGGATCGCAGGTGGTGAACCTGAAAGCAGATCAGTGTGTGCTAGCCTGGGATGCACTTCTCACTTTTCAGTTTGGTAGCAACAACAACAAAATCTACATATTATATCTATTATATACAATATAAATATGTTAGTGTTGAAGGATTTAGGTCTGTGACATCTTGGAAAGGTGGCATATATATCGGCTATCACCATGAGAAACACAATATATTGAGAAGCAGTTAGAAAAATATAACCTTTTTGTTTTGTTTGGCACAAGTACCTGCTTTACCAGCTGTGTCTCCAGACTACCTTCCTGCCCATCCTAGGCCCACTGAACCAGTGCCAGCCATCCTGTTTCTTTTTAGAAACTCCAGAGACTCTTTAGAGGCCGTTCTTGTTGCTCTTGAAAGGCTTGCAATCTAGCTTAAGGCTACAGCTGGTGTAGTGGCCCCCAAGTGAGTAGATTTGGCTGATTTCCGCCTTGTGTTGTTTCTCCGAACGTTTTTTCCTGATGCAACAAAGCATCGTGTTGTCTGCTTTGCTCTTTCATTTAAGTAGTTGTAAGCCTGTTAGTGGGTGGGTGGGTGTCTAAAATGGAATCGTGTTTGAATGATTTTCTTTTTTGCTTCGCTATTTTCACTCCTTTTTACAGTTGTGAAGTACTGCAGATTTGCAGCTTTCACCCATCTGGGCTCTGTCTAATTTAAGACCGTGGGTGTTGATGTTCCTATCATCCATAAGGGGTTTGCACTTGGTCTGCTTCTGGCTTTATTTGTTTGGGGTTTTTTTTTGTTTTTTTTCTCAGCATCACTGTCTTTCTAAAGGTTATTCCCCTGAAAGTAGATGCCATTATTTCCAACAACAGCTTACTTTTATCCACCTCTTGGCCTGCTTTCAAATGTCGCTGGCTGTGCAGACAAAAACTACTGAAGCCCGACGCTTCAAATTGCCACCTTTTTCTCGGTTTTAAGTTTCAAGCCTGTAACCTGTTGCAGTAAACAGAAGTGTGTGTCTCATGTGATGACCGTGTGTGTGTGTGTGTGTCTCTGCCAGGGGATCACGGGTGAGTTTTACTAATGCATTGCTAATCAGCAGGATGAGAAGGGTGCAGTGGAGGGGAAAACGAGTAGTTTTCTTTGCTTTTTTCCGAGGCTTGGTCTTGAAATGCTAATCACTATCTCAAGTGCATTTTCAAATAAGCAGCCTTCCAAATCATCTGCATACTCAACGCTGATATGCACTAATGCGCCCAGTTTGGAAAAAAAAAAATGAGGTCTTCTCATTAATAAAAATCCAGCAAAGCTTTGGAGGCTCCAGCCTCACGGCCTCATAACTGGTTCAGGTGAGAGAAAAAAATATATGAATGTATTTATTCAACTGTCAGATACCCATAAGTTCAAGGTGATGAGCTTGATTCAGCTCTTCCTCTTTTGATATGGAAAGGAGAAATGATGATGTGAACTCGTAAATAGCAAACTCATCTCCTAGTGTCAACCAAACTTTTAATCAATTTGTGTCGAGAGTGTCTGCCCCTTTAGAAAAAAGGTTCTGTCTGACCTCTTATCTGCAAAAAATGATGATGTCTGCAACCTATATGAAAAACATAAACTGACACACCCCTGTGTCTAGTTGAAGGACACAGAGATACATTTTGGATTTTTAGAAATACGGTACATGTCACTTCCTTTAGCATGGTGTGAATTCCCTGCCTCTTCTGTCCTTTGTCATAGTTCTGTGCTTTTGTGCTTCAATGTCACCGAACTAATTATTACTTATGGTTTTCTTTTTTCAAATGAAGGGATTACTTTGCTCAGTGATAGTTGCAGGCTTGCAGTAAGATGGTGAAACTGTCAAAGAATGACTGATTCACACTGTGATGTAGCATTGGACCACTCCTGTGTTCCCATGGAGATGTATACTAATTTATTTATTTCTCCCCTGTCTTTGAATAAATGAAATTTGCCTGTCTTTGTTCATGGGATAAATTCTATAAAATTAGATTATGGCAGACAATGAGTGGCATGGTTGAATCCTACAAATGTTCTGTACTGTAGCAATTTGACTTGTGTAGTCTGTGGGACTAAATGTCCTTAAACAAAAAAGAAAAGACAAAGAGAGGAGAAACAGAGACAGAGAGAGAGAGGGGGCGGCGGTACATGTCCTGGTAGTGCTCTTGTTAGTAAACAATTGATATATAATTAAATAAAGGAGAAAACAGCCACAGAATGTCAACACAACATGCATGAAAACATGACTACTAAAATAGCTTGTTTTATCCCAGTCTATAACCTTTCCAAACATACCTTTGGTACATTTTGACTAAATGCCAGAGAGAGCTGAGCTTGTATGCCTTCCCCAGGGATGGTGTGAACAAACGTGTCAACACATTTGTTTCAGTTTGGTTAATTAATTGAATAAGTGAAAATGTCACATCCATTGTCTTAGAATTATGTCCATTGGTAAGAGTCCTGCCATAGATGCTCAAATTCCCTGATAAATGAATTCATTATTTATCTTAACAGATGGCCATGCACCAGCTCAGCAGGGACTCTTTAGCAAAGCTAAGTAGATGCAGTCTGTTTGCCAAAGGCTGTGAAACAATATAAGATTTTATAATTGATATCAACACTGATTTAAAACCAATCATCTGTACACAGTGACTCAGATATCACTGTGGAAAGTGTTATGGAATAAAATGATACACATGATTCCTTTTCAAGTGTTAAATCAAAGAAATAATGACATGTTATTCTTTCTCAGGTTCCTTCTCTTCTAGTAGCACACTTTGGCATTTACCCTGACTTGAGATTAATTAGGTCTATCTAACAGCAAAAAAAAGCCGAAAAAGAAACAGGTCAAGCAGGTTTTGAATTCAAGTGAACTTAACTGCAGTTGTCCTTGGATAATGAACACTCCATTTGTTATGCACCACAAACTCCTGCAACCTTACTTTACATCTTTATTGCCGTAATTATGATCTTTAAATTAGCAGCAAACATATGTATTGGCACTGGTGGCTCCCCATAAGCTGTTTAAAAGATAGGGTGTGAAGTCCAGAGCTAGTGGTGAGAACACAAACAAAACCACCTACACATTTGCTGTGCTCTCGCTCTCTCTCTTTCTCTCTCTTTCTCTCTCTCACTGTATGTTTGTGTGTGTGTATGAAAGAGAGAGAGAGAGAGAGAGGAAGAAGGGGAGAAGGAGAGGAAAAGAGAGAAGGGATATCTGGGATTAATATATTTTGAAGAACTGGTCAGTTCATACAGAAAGCACATGTGGCAGTTTAGTTCATCAGAAATGCACAACACACATTTAGTACCTAATGAGCCCCAGTGCCACGCCAGAGGGAAAATCAACCCCTCACACTAAACACTGCAATGAGACAGGATGGAAGGAAGAGGGCAAAATAAAGAGAGAGAGAAAGAAAGAGAGGGGAAAAGTGCAAGGAGAGAGTGAGACAGAGACAGCAAGAAAAGACAGCAGTGGATGAGGAAATGCCAGTGACCATATAGAGGATGTGTGCCAGTGACCATATAGAGGATGTGCGCCAGTGACCATATAGAGGATGTGCGCCAGTGACCATATAGAGGATGTGTGCCAGTGACCATATAGAGGATGTGTGCTAGATCGGAGTAAGAGAAGAGAAAAAGAAGCAGAGAGACAGGTAGAGGGGGAGAGAAAAAAAGTGTAAGTTTGACAAGTATGTGAAGAGAGACATAAAGACATGGAAAGCCAGAGAAAGAGAGAGAGAAAGCCAGAGAGAAAGTGAGAGAAACCCGGAGAGAAAGTGAGAGAAACCCGGAGAGATAGTGAGAGAAAGCCGGAGAGATAGTGAGAGGAAGCCAGAGAGAGAGCAAAAGCCATAGAAGGAGAGAGAGAGAGAGAGAGAAAGCCAGAGACAGAGAGAGAGAGAGAAAGTCAGAGAGGGAATGAGAGAAAGCCAGAGGGAGAAGCGAAAGTCATAGAGGGAGCGAGAGAGGCAGAGAGACAGAAGGAGAGAGGGAGAGAGTTGTTTATTATTTGGACTGGTGCAGGTGGAGCGGGAGGCAGTGCTGAAGGTGAGGGAGACTGCCAGAGTCTTATGGGCAAATCCCAGCTCTGTGCACAGAAATGGGGGCTAAAGGTGCCTAATTACTGTAAGGCGAGGCCCAGGGCTATCCCCAGCTGCAACCACCCAGTGATGAGGAGGCCACCACTGACTTGATGGAGCACAGGCATCTATGCTGTCTGCACACTGCAGCATGGAGTCAATATACAGTACAAGCTACCTGTACATAAAAATCAGCAACTTAATAAATCTTTCAAGTCTACCATAGAGAGTGTGGTCAATACTAGGTGAGGCTATTTGATCTTTTCACTATGTGATCGATCCAAGCAGCAGACTTTAGGTGATTTCTCTCAAAAAAGAGGCAAAAAACTGCAAACAAAAGCATGAATTGTGTATCTCCCCTTGACTCACTGTGCTGCAAAAGAATGTGAGGAGAGTTTCCAGAGCCTACTATAATGTGTGTCTTGGCAAGGAGATAAAATAGACCCCATATGCAGTATGCAGGACACAGAACACTTCAAGGTGAGGATAACAGTCAGCCCATTAGTAAGAATCTCAGAGAGCGAGAGAAAGATGGTGAGGAGGAGAGAGACAGAGAGAGAGAGAGAGGGAGACATGCAAGTCTTTCTATGTGTATACAATGGCAAGTGTGTGGGAGGATGGAGAGATGTAATTGCCCTTTGCTGTGTCTACAGTATCAAAGATGGGCCATGTGTCTGTCGGGCTCAAATACTAAACTGGAAACACTGCACCTCAGTGAAACATAAATCACTAGTCGTGACAGCCGGTGGACACAAAACTATGAGTGAATTTAAATGATGATTGCATAACTGCATTTAAAACCAAACTGGAGGCAGACTTGAGGTTTTGCACCACAGTCCAGTGTGATAATTAGTTTTGAGGAGAAAATGTTAGTACTGTAGGTGCACTTGTCAAGAGATTCTCTCTGTTGGTTTCTGTCTTTATTGCAATGTCTGAAGAAGAATAGGACTGCATGTAGGCCACCTGCTTTGTTTGTGCTAACAGAAAATGATAAAGTGAGTGACTCCCATGTAAATTAATGTGACAACAGCCAAAGCAGTTGTCGTTCAGGGTCATCACCTCAACCTGCTGTCTTTCAAAGTCATTTATCAAATCATCAGCTGTGTGTGTGTTTGCGTGTGTGTGTGTGTGCGTGTGTGTTGGGGAGGGGTGTGCCTGTATGAATGTTTGTGAATGAGCGTGAATCACTGTGCGTTACTAACAACAAAGTAGTGTAAGCACCACAGGCTAATTTGCCACACTTCACTTGAGCCTATTAGTAATGGACTGAGAGATAAGTTTGACTGAGAAATGAACCTCTCAACATGACATGTCAGGCCACTTCAATCCTCCATGAAGCCTTCCACATAAAACAGTACAGCTATTCACTGTCATCAGTATGCTAGTCAGCCATGTAGCTAACAGCTATAGCATTTAGTTCTGCCATGGCCTATGATGTGCCGCTGATTCATTAATTGGCATGCTAGATTATACCATTTTACCCACCATGTAAGATGAAGAAATCCTTGCAAGACCTTAGGGCCAATTTCATCATGGGTGATTTCAGATGACAGTTATGAAACATCTGTGGAAGTGTGTGGGCCCCCTCTCCCCCAATCATTGTTTATTTATTTATTTATTAGTGCCATACTTCTTCATTTTCATTGGCCCCTATTATTAAAATCCCTGCAGCGCATGATAAATGGTGCACTCCTTGGACTCATGAGCACGAGAGGCTGGGTCATCTTTCATTAGTTGGGTGCTGGGGGGCGGTCACTGGATCACCCGTCTCTGTAATTACAGACGGTTACCCTCGAGAGGAGGTGATTTACAAATGGAGGTGGAACTCGGTGGAGCTCTCTGACCAGAAGTCCTGGCGCCTCTACCAGTTTGATTTCATGGGCCTCAGGAACACATCAGACATCATGCAAACCACAGCAGGTAAGTCTAGAACTATGAGTGAAACACATCAGACATCATGCAAACCACAGCAGGTAAGTCTAGAACTATGAGTGTATGGACATGTCTGAATCTCAAAATTTCAATGATCACATTATTCTGCATCATGTCAAATGAATGTTTTGAATGTATGTCCATTTTTGAATGTTTACATCTGCCTTCATTTGGAATTTGTAATAACAAGGCAAAAGTTCAATTATCAAAAACCAATTATAAAAAATAGCATAGGCCTAAATTTCACAAGTTCTTATTTTATTATTCATTTACATTCCTGGTGTTTAACCAAACATGTTGACAGAATTTCCAGTCAGTAACAAGTCAATTAATCTTTGAATATTGAAATTTTTTGAAATTTTGAATCTTTGAGAATTTCTTTTAACTGCCAAAATACATTATCATAGGACAAAATATTAACATCAGTATGTTTCCTCCTAACTATTAGCTTTTACAGTAAGGGAAGTCAGTGATTATGTTGTTTATTACTTTGCATTTACCAATATCAGTCAGAGCCTCACTGGCCTAAATGGCCATTTGTTAAATGTTGATGCTGCATCCAAGAACAAAAAAGGAAAAAGAAAGAAAGAAAGAAAGAAAAGAAAAAAACAAAGAAAGAAAAAACTTGGTTTCCTCATTTTGATGTGAATGAATGGCCTTGTCACAGGCTTCTCACTACTATAGCCAAGCGACAGCAGGTTGTACATCTGCTGTCTGGACAGGAAGTCGGGTCTCCACCAAGCTAATTGCTAAGCGAATCGTTTGTGGCCAACCACTGGCACAAAATTAAAAAAAATCTACTTCCCAAAGTTGGTCATGTCCACTTCACTCCAGTGGATGAAATTTGAATAATTGCACCAGCCAAGCATGCAAAGTGATCTGGATTCAGTTGAAATGTCAATGATGTCATTTAAGACTGGCCTACATACACCACTATTTGTCCCGGTATAAAGTGTGATACTTGAGCATTTTTAAGCATTAGTCGTAACTTATGTATATTCATGCCAATGTCAGGACACTGAAGGACATTTCTGAGTAATTTGCTTCATAATATGCAGTGACTGCATTTTGGAGAAATCATTAACATGTCTGACAAGAAATTAATATTGTATGATAAATGACATTACATTTCTCTGGATCCCAAATGTGCCTTTGTGTATATGCAAATAGCAAATAGAAATTGAAATTAAAATTAAATTAATATACAGTCATTATCATCTAAAATTAGTCATTGTGATCTAAAAAAAACACCTTTTTATTTGTCTCTCGAGACATCTTTCCATTGCTCCTCCAGTAACCATAATCTTCAAATGACTTCTGTAATACATTTTAATGCGTTCGCCACCACCTTTCAAAATTAATGGAGTTTTGAAAAGTGCTCACAATTGCATTATGTATTAATCTACCTAGAGGGGTAATTAGCCTCAGTTAACCTTATTTTCAAGAGGCATACTCTATGTGACATTGACAGAGCTTTGAAGGATCCACTTTTTGAACTCTCATGCCGGTTTATTCTTGTCTACCCAGTCCAGATGTAAACCGTCAAGTTCAAGAGTCACCACGAGGAGTGTTGCTGATGTAGAGTGCATGTTGAAGAGCCAGACCCTAATTTGTGTGCAAGCAGGGCAAAAGCTGTTTGGGAGGGGAGGAGAAAGGAAAGGAGGGAGGATTGGAGAGATGAGAGTTTTCAGCGAGCCCTTTCTGCATGATGATTATGTCCTGATCTAAAAATATTAAAAATTAATTTGCATTTCTTTGACTTCAGATGAGACAGTTTCAGTAGATTTGCATTGTTTCATCTTGTTTCTGTGCATGCTAGTTTACAGTACTCATGACAGTTTTGTGTGGTAAGTGAATCTCTTTGTACAGTATGTACAATGTGTTCTCGTTTCCTTTTCAAGTTGCTTGCCTTGTGTTTGCTCTTCCTACCCAGTTATATGCTGCCTAGTTCATGCCCAGAATTACAATAGAGAGAGTCCACTGTAAATGCCATCAGTGCCATCAGTGTGGAGAAGAGGAAGAATGCAACTCTGGCCATGTTTTTAACAAATCTACTATAGGGACACTTAATTAAGATGTTTATTGTTGATGCTGTTTATCGTTGATATTGTTTATGTGCTGGAGCTCAAGTGTTTACGTAGGTTTCAAGTTCAGACTATTTAACACCATTCTCTTTTACCTTGACTCACCCATCGATGTGGGAGTGATGTAGTTCCTAAAGAAAGTAGAACACAGAGGAGATAGTTCTAGACCACTGATCACCCATGTTGAGTAGCTTTCATGTGTCACTGTATATGCATAATATGACAGGCACCTTAACATGAATTTCCCTTTATTTGCAGAGCTTGTACACTTCCATTAGCTGTGTTTCCATCCAACTAGTTGATGTGCATATCAGTTAAACAAATAAGAAACCCTCGGTTGAAAACACCTGCAAATTCACATCAGTTCCCTAATGCGAATATAAATTTAATTTGTTCGAGGGGGGTTGATTAACTCTTGATGCAAATAAGGCATAATGTGATTAAAGTCGATGGAAACAGTTTAATTCGTGAATATTTGCATTTACTGTGTTTCTGTCCATAGACGTTGATCCTACGTCGCTTGCTTAGCGTGATGTCAATGTTTTATTCTCATTACACAGTTGATGGAAATGCATGCAGATGTGCATATTCTTCAGCCAAATTTCTGGCAGTTTCTGTGTGAAAGTATTTTCTAAACATTTTGAGTGTTTTTAAATCACGCTTATGTCGCTGATGTCAATGTTAATCTTATTAGGCCAAGATGTCTTACGAGCCAGTGATCCCTTTAAAGGATAAATCCAGTGTGAATCAATTCTTTGCCCTGTTGTTTGAGGTCACTGAGTGCTGTTGGTGGGAAAAAGAATGAGAAAATTTTATACAACATACACCGGATAGTAAATCAGCAGCTAACACTAACTGAATGGGGCACAAAAACTCACTTTCAATTTTTCTGTTCAGGTAAAAGTCTATGTTGTATCAAATTTTCTGGTTCTTTTTCCCATAGACAGTAATGACCTCGAACAACAGGGCTATGGATTAATTCACACCAGATTTCTTCTTTAATGTCACATGTCATTAAAGGACATATTGTTTCTTTATTGTCTATGCTTAATGACTTTCTGGTGGAGTCAGTTTTCATTCATTTTGGTAAAAATGTATGTTACTGCCTGTGGAGTGAAAAAGAAAATTCAGTATGTCCTTCAAGAAAAAGTAAGGTTACATAAGGCTGTGTTTTTTTTACAGTCTTATGTAACCTAACTGTGTTTATTTTATAATTCCACCTGCTGACACTTGAAATGACAAACTTATTACCTTACAAAACAACTCTAAATGTCTTAATAAACCAGGTCATGCGTCTATTTTAGTGTCATGTAAGGTTTCAGAGTTTCTGTCCATTTCTGTCTGTGTGCTGTATCTAGGCGATTATGTGGTGATGACAGTCTACTTTGATCTGAGTCGACGCATGGGCTACTTCACCATCCAGACCTACATTCCCTGCATCCTAACCGTTGTTCTCTCCTGGGTGTCCTTCTGGATCAATAAGGATGCTGCTCCCGCAAGAACTGCCCTGGGTAAGGAACAGCTAATTTTACCATCTCCTCCTGAGTCTGGTGAGGAATTAGGAAAAAAAAAACGTTGCACACACGCGTTGCCTGTTCAAAGGCTGTTTTCTCCAGTGTTCAATTAGGTGGGCTTGCAGCAGGAATGGGATTTAGTGAAACTCATTATGACAGTTGAAAATATCAAAGATATCAGTTTGAAAACGGATTAAGGCGATCTTCCGTGATGACTGTTCCACGGGTTTTAAAACCAGAACAACCACTGTCCTTGAATTGTTTCTTGTCACAGTGTTAATTATCCTTTTACCAGGCTGGTTTGGGTGTGTTTTATACCATAATTGGATCTGTATACTCATTGTTTAAACCCACATTCTCATACTTGTCTTGCTTGATTATGTTCAGTTATTATTTTGTGTATTGTTTATTTTCATGCTATGTTCTCCACTACATTGCATGCAAATCCTTTTTTGTCCATGTAAACCAGCACAAGCAACAACAACATGGGTAAGTAAAGGCCAAATCACTGCATTCATTATTCATCCAAATGTCTTTTTCCTTCACATGAGGGGCACTGGCTTGTGATAAAGATATGAGAAGAAAAGCTAATTAAGAAATGTGGAATTTGATTTCTTATATGTCTTCTGTTTCTCCATAATGAAGTACCATACTAGGTTGTCAAACTAAGCTGCTACTTAACAACATATATTTTCCTATCACACCACGTTACATTTTCTGAAGTGTTAATTTTTTATTATTCTTTTGGAGAGACATACTTGGAAATGTTTATGCATGCAAAATAGAGCTCGCTTTAAACGCGCTTGACACCTTTAAAAACAGTCAACATACTCCCGCCGTCTGAAAGGGGGAGAAATAAGCCATTATTATCTGAGTAAAGGCTTGTGCTCTCAGACAAAGAATTGTGTGGTCATTAAAGGAGTGCAAGCCACGAGATAAGAGAGGCTTTCTAGATAGTGGAGCAAATGGCAGCTTTCTGGGGTTTTTCTTGTTTTTTTTATTTTTTTAGGAAAACCTCCAGTTTTCTTTAAGATGAGAGACATTTTACTGGTCAAGTGTGACCAGTGCTTTGGTCAAGTGTGCAGGTAATGAACTAAAATGGAAGTTAATCAACTGGTCCATTTAGCTGTTCTATTGCTCACTTCCAAGGCAGTTCACACTTCTTGTGTAACATTTAAAGAACATATTCATATTCAAACAAGTTCAAAGAGCTGACTAAAATCTCTGTATGGACACACCTGTTCATTTGCAAATCCCATCAGGACAGAGCTGTGGGGGTGTACCCAGATGGTCTCCTGAGCAGTGTCATGGTGTTTGACTTCCTTTAGTGTCCATCCCTCATATCCCATCAACGTCACTAAATGTCAGTGTTCAGCTCTGGCTGTGCAGTCTAGCTTATGCGTCTGCCTCAGCCTTGCCATGCGGAGTTGACTGTTTATGTCAGAAACTCCTTCTGACTGAGTGCTGTCAAAAGTATGAGGCCAAGGCTGGCAAACAGGTGAGAGTAATGACTTCGGCCCAGTAGTCTGAAGGAAAAGAGAGAGAGAGAGAGAGAGAGAGAGAGAGGGATAGAGAGAGAGAAGGGGGATTGAGTGTGAAACGCCCCAGCTCGAAATAGACTTGTCCCGCTTGTCTCCATGGCAACCCCCTGGAAAACATCTTCTCGTTTCGACCGTCTCCTGAGAGGCATCTATGAGATGTTCAATAAATTGTGCTCATGTGGGCGGAAGTCTGGATTTGCACATTTCTCTATTCACATACGCCCCCCCACCCCACCCCCACCCCTAAATCATGCACAGGGGGTTCGCCGTCAGGGCAGTGGCTTCTGTTCGGTCAGAGTTAAGAAATGTCGCAGGGCCAGCCCACCTCCGCTTTACCCGCACTGACACGCCATTGATCACTGACCAGCTATATCTGCTGCCCCGGCAACTTTTGTTTAATAATCGTTCATCCAACCCTTCCATCCCACCACTAGTCTATTTCTCCCCTCCACTTCATTCCACAAAATGATGGATCTTTATGACAAAAACTGCCGTCAGAAAAAAACAGAGAGCAGCAGAACAAAAGACGCAGTAGAGGACTTCAGAAAAATATTCCCATAGAGCGCATGACTTACCAGGAGCTATGGCGTCATTTATATCACCACATCTTCCATATTGATCGTACTCTGATAATTGCCTTGATTGTTGTCTTGTTATATTGCAGTGCATCTATTTCAGGCATAGCTGTGAAGTGATGACAGTAGCATAAACTTTAGCCATACACCAGTGATGTAAGAAAGCATTTAACGACACTGATAAACTGTATGTAAACACTAATATGTCATTTTTATATTGTTTCAACATGAGAGAAAGTTCAAATCAATTGTGAGTAAATAGACACAAGGGAACAAAGTAAGGGGAATATTAAGTAAGGTATTCTAATCAATCCATCTTTTGAGGTCTAAGAAATGAACTGTTTAATTTTGGCACACCCTGATCTAATAGCAACAGATGATTAAGAGTCAAAGCTGTTCACTCAACCACCAACTTTTAGTGTAGAGGGTGGGATCATCTTTCAGTCCTCAGTAGTTCATCTTTGGGATCATTTTGTTTCCACACAAATACAAATGGCTACAAAGTGAAATAAAGGCATGTTAAAGTACATTTATTTTTCTAAAGCTGCAGTTCAGTTTGGGACTAAATAGACCAGTACAGTAAACAAAAACACAAAAGGGGTTCAAAGAACACAAGTCTTTAATTAAACCTCAAAAAGCCCAACAGCTTAGATGAGATTTGTCACAATACAAAGCACTGAAATAATGACTTATGTTATCACGTCTTGTAAGACTTTTCAAATGCCATGGTGTTTATGGACTGGTAACCTGAATTCCAAGACTTGTTTAAAGGTTTTGGTGCCTCAAATTGTTTTGAAGTCCTCATGTTGTCTTATAGTTCAATGGCAATTGTACAGAGAGATGGGATTGTGGTGATGGGTGGGCTTGTTTAAATCATAGTCTTTTAGCCACCCAGCAGGAGGCCATCAAGGGACAAAATCAGAGAAAAACATCTGAAGCAAACTGCACTGTCAATCAAAACCAGATCTCGATGTAAACATGCAATTTGACAATGCCATAAACCAACCAATCGAATGTACAGGATTCTACCTTGAGAGTCTTTGAAAGAGTCTAAAGCCTCCCCAGAAGCCATGCTGAATAAATGTTTATCAGAAACACCTGCATAATAACACATTTGTGACCCTAACTCTCACATCAGGTCCCAGTGTTGGTTATCAGTCCTCTAATTCAGTGTATGGTGCTCTAAAAAGCAGCATTGGATGACGTGGACAGGAGGATATTGTGTGAAGTTTTCTTTGCAGTGTGTTGGAAATACTAACATGACAATATTTTAGGGAAGGAATACCTAACTCTTGCATTCCTGTATCCAAAGAACCCTGCAAATCAGCTAAACCTATAAATATTTAGTTGTAGAGAGAACATAAACAACATATCAAATGTTGAAACATGCACAGTATATATTAAAAAAGAGATACCAGAGGGAATAAACAGCTGGAGAAGCTGTGTCATCCTACATAAAACTTCAAGAGAGCAGCCCAGAGAGGCAGAGTCTCTCAGAGGTAAGGATGCTACAAAATAAGAACAGCATTCCCTGATGAAAAATTGCAAAGAATTTGGGGGATTTCATCATCTGTAATATCTAACATCTAGAGAAATCTTTGTTCACGAGGGATGAAGCTAAAAAATCTTAGATGGTCTTAGATCTAATGGTCTTAGATGGCACTGCATTACAAGCAGACCTGTTTCTGTAATGAAATCCATTGCATGGGCAGTTTGATGCTCTATCCACAAATGTGGCTTATTTAAATAGTACCATGCAAAGAGGCCATAATATAGACATGGTATAGACCTTAGAAGTTCAACTGATCTGAGAAGATCAGTTTAAATGTAATGGATATGGATGCGTGGATATTGTGTCCTTTGGTCTAAAGCCAACTTCTTTATTGGGAAGGCTTTCAGTATTTCAGGAAAACACTGGTAAATTGTCCTGTGCATACATGCTCAATATTGTGGTTCTCATTACGCTCATCTTGTCATTACATGGATCAGACAAATTCTTCCCATTTTGACAGGAATCACGACTGTCCTGACCATGACGACGCTGAGCACCGTGGCGAGGACGTCTCTGCCCCGCGTGTCCTACGTCACGGCCATGGACCTGTTTGTGACCGTCTGCTTTCTGTTTGTGTTCGCCTCGCTGATTGAGTACGCCTTCCTCAACTACTTCTGCTACCGTGCCCAGAAGCCAAAGCTTGGGGCCAAGTCTGAAAGACCGGTGAGAGAAACTGAGAGATGCAGCACTGCACTCTGAAAGAAGCAGAATAAATGGAACCTTTTTTACACTTTGAGTTACCCCACACAGTTAAGGCTTTGAATACTTTAAGGATGCACTAATTAAAACATTCATACGCTAAATATTTTAATGTTCATTCCCTCATAGTCCACATATCTACACACACACACACACACACACACACACACACACACACACATACACACACACTTTATGCAGACACTTCTTTTTAGTTCTGGCACTCTGGAGGGAAGAACAGCAGATAGTGAGAGATGTTTAGCTCATCTCAGATTAGCCTCATCATGAGTTTGAGGACATGTGACACCAGGGTGTCTGGAGCGGAGCACGCGTGGAACAACGCGTCGTGGTAAGCCGGGTGAATGGCTAGCTCGGTTTAGAAGAATGATGACTCCAGCAGCAGAACGGAAACCTCTTTGCTATACTCAGATGTAGAAAAGCAGAAAGAGAAATTTTAGAGCCTATCCCCTACACACACACACACACACACACACGCACACACACACACTTCTTCTCAGATCACTTTGAGTGGATGAAAGAACACGTGGCAGATGGTATCGTTCACAGGCTGTGGTAGACAGCTCCCCGCTGGGCTACGGATGGGATTTTGCATGCCGCAAAGATTTAATGCATGGCAGCGTTCCTCGGCTCCCATCTCGGCACTCTCGCTCTCGGCCGCTCGTACCTCGTGCCCACTGATGGGCCCGCAAGGGAGGGCATCCAGGAGGACTCTGTAGCCGAGTGGGTTCAGAGGTCACGCGCGTAATCCCCTGGGGCTACACTCATTGAAACAACTTTTTTTCCCTCCGCTGTGAAGGTTCTATGTAAGGTACACTCTATCTTTCTTAGCAAATGAGAAGCAAATCTATCCATTACTGTCTCTTTGGAGAGAGAGAATACCCAAAGATGTCTGTAAGGATAGCCCTAAATGGTTCATTGAGAGGACACAGATAAAAACAACCTCTGTATTCGAGAAGTGCGTTCTTAGAGGTGAAAACATCTGGTAACGATGATGTAAGGACAGATATTTACAGTCACTTTTTTATTGTCTTTTTCACTTTCTGTTTTTAAGGCGAAAACAACTTCCCAAAGCCAACAACAAAGTCTCTTTATTCCATTTCCAGGCAACAGGGTTATTATATACTCTCTGCTCTTCAGGCAAATGCAGCCTCTCCATAACAAAATGGCCTCTCTATAACAGATAAGGTTAAGAAGCATTGCATTTCCTTTTCACAGGCCTACTCATCACTTAGCCTCAATCCATCCCTGAGCTGTTCGCCGACCGTCATCACCCTCAACAACTCCATGTACTGGCAAGACTATGATGACACCTGCCTCTACGAGTGCCTGGACGGCAAGGACTGCAAGAGCTTCTTCTGCTGCTACGAGGAGTGCAAAGAAGGGGACTGGCGCAAAGGACGGATCCACATTGACATCCGCGAGCTTGACGCCTACTCCCGGGTCTTTTTCCCCACCTCGTTTGTACTGTTCAATATCGTCTACTGGGTGGGCTACCTCTATCTTTAGCAAATGAATAATGATTTCAAACCCCCCACCCCCACCCCCACCCCCACCCCTATATTGATTCAGACTTCAAAAAGGATGAAACTGTGAGGCCTGATGAAAGTCAAGCGTAATCTTTATTTTCACTTAGTCACAGAGTTATTTATTAGGTTTTGTTTCTGTTTTTCATATATTTGTTTTTACTCGATTTCTCAAACCAGACCATGAAATTATATGATATGGGTACTCTGACTACTCTTTGAAGTAGACAAATCCACGCCCCATCACCACCCAAACACTACCCCACTACACACTACTGTTTGGAGAGAAATGGTCTTTTACATGAACATGTGGCACAGGAAGGCTAATAAGTGTTTGGTCCCCTGACTGTGCAACACCTCCCAGTATCTGTCATCTCAGTCAACACCTAGTTGAGGGGTGGGAGTGCGTGTGTGTGTGTGTGTGTGTGTGTGTGTGGTTGGGGGCCTCACCCACTTGTCTCACAGACATCTGCTTCACTCAACAAACACATATTACCCTACTCCCTGCAAATTTCATAGTGCCTTCTTCAAGGAGTTGACTTTACTTTTCAGGAGATGGAACTTGACGTTGACTATTAGTGCTACAGCCATCATAGACTTCCATGATCTCAGAAGGTTGCCAGAGTCCATTGTGAAGAGGGATTATGGGTAAGTAGTGATGTGGTAATGCCTCAAGGTACCTACTGAGCGCAGTTGCTCCTCTCATCATTGACTGCTATTTTAGCAACGATCTCCTTCTGTGGCTCCCACTGTGGTGTCTTTTTAATCCCGAAAGATAATTGTTTGGTCTCAGATTACCTGCACTAATGATCAGTTGTGTTACTTCCATAGTTAATGATGGGTTGTGTTCATTGTAATATGCAAAAGTAAAAGGTGCATAGAAATCTTTTATTCGGTGAGGGTCATTATCTCACAACAGGATGGTTCAGATCACACAGTGAAATCCAGTGTGAGAACACTCTTTTCTACTAAAATATGTCATCCAGTACTCATAGCATTTACTTGATAGTGCAGTTCACAGAAAAATAATTGAAACACTCGTTTTCTCACAGAATAAGGCAGCCAGTTTAAGGAACCAAGTGACTTTGTGACTAGTGAACATGTTTTTGTGTCTTTTTTTCTTTCTAATATTCCGGTCAGAAAAAAATAATACATTGCTATGTTTAAAGTTGTAGTAAAAAGAGTTTAAATATTTTATTCTTGAACTGAGAAAGCAGATAAGAAGTAAGATAGGGGTGTTTCCTACAGTAGTCTATTTACAATGATGCTACATGACAACAATCATGACAGATACTTAGGTTTATAACAGAGGTATTTTTTTCACCTTTTTACAGTATCAGTAAATAATGTTACACTTTATAAGTGTCAGATTTCAGTGTATTTATACTAAATCCAGTGTTTTATAAGTAGACAATGATTACCTTGTTTTGTTACAGAAGACAAGAGGATATAACTGTATGAGGTGTATGTTTTTAGAGAGTGTTGTGCAAGAGCTGTTGAATTTCTAATCACTCATGTAAATAAACGGTAGTCTTGTTCCAGAATCTTGTATGCGTGTTCTATCCCATACGTCTATCTATTAATGCATGCATTTGCTCAAATCCTATAGCTTGGTTAAAGGTCAGAGAAAGCAGCTTTATGGTAACATACAAGTGTGTTTGATACAGATTAGGATGTGTTTAAGATGTGCATGCTCACACACACACACACACACATACACACACACACGCACACACACACACACACACACACATACACACACACATACACACACACACACTAATGTTTACAAGCACTAACATATCCAACAACAACATCCAATAACATTTGTGCCTAGCCTATCAAGTCAAGAGGGTTCTATTGTCATTTCAGCCATACACACTGTATATAGCGAGACAAAACAACGTTTCACAAAGGATTCAAGTGGTGTTACATTTAAGTTCATAAATAGATTTGTAACAGAGCACTGATTCTTATAAGTCATGTCAAAAGAGTTATGTCAAAAAAGTGCAGGTGTGCATTCAGTTCAGTGTGAATAAAACATGTCATGTTTTGTTGTTCAACATTCTGACTGCTTGAGGGAAGAAGCTCCTCCCCATTCTGGAGGTGCGGGCAGTTATACTGCGGGGCCCTCCTACCTGATGGCAGTGAAGAGAAGAGTGCATGGGACGGGTGTGTTGTGACCTTAACAATGCGTGTGGTTTTGCGCAGACAGTAGATGTGGGAGAGGGAGGGACCTGAGGTCCCAGTGATCTTTCCAGCCATCCTCACACATATTTCTGCCTTTCTTTCTGCAGCAGTGCAGTGGCACAGCTGAGAATGCTCTCAATATTTCCCAGTAATCAATACATGTCAACACAAATAATATGCACATTCTTAGCAGCAGCTCCTCCATTTCGACTCAAATCAACTTTGCGCTCTCTCAATCCATAAAGATCCTGCCTTGCTGCTCAGAGACAAACAAAATCAGTGGATTTAATGCAGACTCAAAAAGACCATTCGGCTGACAGGAAGGATGAATTCAAAAGTTCCCCTCCAGAAAAACAAAAGCGCAACTGGACAGTGGTGGTCAGACCTGTTTACCAGCATTCTGACCACATCCCAACTGAAACGGGTCACGACGAGGTGAGCTGTGTGTTGGCTGACAACACTGGACAAGCGGTGACTGACGCTGGGCTGTTAAGGCGTCTCGGCAGAAGCAATGTCCACTCTGATCCAATCTCCGCCAGCTCCCCTGGTGCGTCTCCCTGTCCCATTATCTCCTCTTACCCATTTTCATATGTCAATAACGGACATTGTGAGAATGAAAAATGATCAATTAGCCAACCATCTGCTGTCTTTGCCTCTGAGCATCCAGGATTTGTATTAAAGGTGATCCCCGCGCACACTGCCCAGCTGTTAAGCTCGCCTTCCGGAAGTTTCCCAAAGGGATTGCAATCGTGGTGTTTTCTCCATCTCACCTGATGTGGACAAACAGAGTCTGAGGCAAGGTTAAAAGACCACTCTTTCGCAATTAGTATGATGAGCAAACATGTCAAATGCCAAACAGTAATTATCATCTTTGTCTTTATGAGATAATTATATCCAGATGATCATGGACATATTACATGAGATATGTGCCTGTTCACAACAGCTGTGGTCATACAATATTTTCTGCACTGTACACCCAGATTGGAGAATAGATTGTCTAAACTTACAGCTTATACCCAACATGTTATTTTTCCACTTTGACTGATTATGAGGTCATCCGTTATGCAATATTAGTTTAAGCCACTGTATCCAGGGCTTGTGATGCAGGACTCAGACTTGAACAGTTCCATTGCCTTGACAACCCTTGTGGCTACTGACTGGATGGGCATTTGTGCCATCGTGTTGTGAGAGCCTGGAAACCTATAGGCCACTTCTTTTGTCAAAACAATGTCTTTTTCCGGAAATGTGCCCAGAAAAAACACACACACAGATATGGGAAATAATTCTGTCATTGTCTGCAACACTTCTGTTTTTCCACCCTGCTCTTATTCCAGATATATTTTAAGAGGCAAAGACCCCCACTGAGACTATTTATAACCAATCAGACGTGTATGCATGCCTCCTTCTCTCTTACTCTGGGAGATACAGACTGAGGCAGACAGAGCTCAGGAATCACAAGAGATTTTGTGGCAATGAAAAACAACTCAGTAAACAGCTTCAGCTTCAGTGAAAGAGCGACAAATGCTAAAATATGTATTCAATTACTCACCAGAGAGGTTTGTTTACCTGGCTGTAGCCCACATAGGAACCTCAGCTAGTGAATCAGGAGCTAAAACAAGGCAGACACAGCCGTCTGTTTCAGAGAAGAGAAGCGGCGCTTGGAGCTGTTAACGCGTGTGTTGAGGTAGTTGAAATAATAGGACAAAAATCAAACAGCAGGTGAAACAAGAAAAGCAAAAAGGAATGTTTCAAAGGAAGTCATGACAACCAGCGTGCTGTAGTCTGCAAACCCTCTTTGGAATGTTGCTCTGTAAAATATTATGTTGTTGTTTTTGTCTGATGCCTGAATGTTTCACAGATGTCCACAAGAACACCTGAAAGAAAAACAAATGTGCTGAAGAAGTGAAGCCAGATGGATTCACACAGCCCCCAGAACAATAACACCAGCAAATGGAAATGGATATTTATCAAGATGTTGATACTAGTTTATACTGTTTGTCTAAATTGTTGCACTACAGTTTAAATTGCCGAGTTCATTGTGAAGTTCACTTGTTGAAATGGAAGTTCTTTTAAACCCCCATGTGACACTAGTGGGGGAAACTCATCACATGTGCAAGCGGGCCAGGCGGTTCTGTCACACCAGGGTCAATTGCCTAGTGATCTCCAGGATGAGCCAGGGATGGAGCCTGAGATGCCCGGTGTCTTATCGCCACAAATCCAGGGGGCACCGGTGCCACGATAGGAGCAATTTGTTGGTACGGCTCCAGTGGGAGTAGAGACCACAGCATACTTGCTTTTTTATCTCCTCGGGCACAAAATGTTTGTGATTTTCCATGGTGGATTGCCAGCACAGGAGCACTAGTGGGACCTCTGCTCCATTGATCCGGTATGGGACTCAAACGAGCCCTGAAAGGCAGAGCAGCCACTGAAGCAGGTGTGCCACAAACACAGATGCCTGATGGGCTTACATATTAATGTATCAAAGCATTTCTGATGTACAGTGGCTAGTTTAATGATATAGCCCAACCTTGACACAGCGGGCTGGTGCTGTCATTCAACATTATCTTTTTTATAAACTGAACAGGTAAATGATACTGGCAAGCTAAATACCCAGCCTGCTGTGTATGTAAAAAGATAATAGATATATCTTTGATTAAGGTTCGGGTCTGCAAAGAAGAGCTAATGGAGTCACATCATCAGCTGGTAGTAGTCACTACAGAGCAGCCTACTCCAAAAATGTCCAAATTCAGTGACTGTGGAAAGGCTAAAAGGACTCCAGAAGTAATGAGCAAGAAGCTTGATGTGATGGTGCCTTAATGCACTTTTAAGGGACGAACACCCCATTTGATTTTTTGGGAAATGGAATAATTCATGAATATATGACATTTAGTGCATTAACATGATTCATGGAAAAAAATTGCTGATTAAATAAAAATAATCCTAAATTTTAAACAGACTTCACAACAATTGTACTGTGGATTATAAAGTCATGTTAAGTGGATATAAGCAATTAACACAAAAAATGTGTTGATGGGAAACTTGTCAAAATTACAGCAAAATGTGAAAAACATTCACTGAATTATCATAAAAGGAAATGAATAGCAGTTTGGCTGTAACAATGAAAACAGTGGCATGGAGTGACCAAAAAACATTTAACTGATAATGCTTCAGGTTGAGGTTGAGATTATCCTGTAAGTCATCCACCGCCGTGTGGATGTCTTACCTTTACTCTGTCTTATCTCTCTGATGGTATCACTCAAGCCCTGAGCCTGGGACCTCATAGTGCATATCTATAGTGATTTACAGCGCCTAACAAAAAAGATGCTCTGTGCATTCAAGGTTAATGCTTACAGATGATAATTCTTTGTAGCTTTCTGTCCAGTGGGTCAAAAGTAATGGTGAATATTTTTGGCAGTCCTCCTTTTGATTGTCCATGGCACTTTACAGAACCATTCATAGGCACACTGACATGAGCAGCATATTCAATATTAGACCATATGACAAAGCTCACCTGTCAAACCGGTGAACAAAAAGGAAATAACTGACCTCCTGGTGAAATACGACATCATAAACCATGGCGGTGGTCTACGGCGCAGAGAAAGCAATAAAACTCTGGACTTGGGGCGATTTGTAGTCACAGACAAAACAGGATGAATCAGTAGGTGGCTGAAAATTAAATTGAAAAGGAAGGGTGACATTGAGGAAATTGTTCCAAATGTTTACTATCTCCCTATGAATTCCTCTGGCATTCAATCAATTACACGTCAGATGACACAACCCAGAGATGACAGGGGAGGGGCACCCAGAGAGCCCAAAGAGATGATGATACAAACAACAGTCTTTTTTAGACAAGAAGGCAGCTTGGTTACAAAAGAAACCAAAACTATTCCTGGGAATAAAACAGGACTACAATAATTTCCCCCAATATAAGCATCACTGAATACAAACCTCAGGTCTGTGTTTCATGCAAACTAAAGAAAACAAAACTGTGTAATAACTGCATCCATGTGTAGTGCACTAAACTCACTGAGTCAGAATCAGATCATGATTTGATGTGAAAGTAGAGTGATGAAAATAAATGCATTTCTATGTATAATCCCCACACATGTATGAGTCCATGCAGCAGACATTTTGCTCAATCAGTGAATGAAACCTCAGTGATAGTAGGAAATGACAGTATTACAAAAGATCCACCAGTCAGTTAACTCCTATGGAGCATGCAAGAAGACAACAATTATATCCTACATTATAGGATCTCCTCAGTTTACACCTACAGTATCTTACATTATAAGAGCTCCTCAGCGTGCACCTACAGCAGCCTAAATTATAGGATCTCCTCAGGTTACACCTACAGTAGCCTACATTATAGGATCTCCTCAGCTTGCATGTACAGTAACCTACATTCTAAGTTACTTACATAATATAGTTATGACATCCTGGGTGCTCACTTCTCACCCTTGAACAATGACATTCAGAGTTAACCAGTCTTTTGCCAGAGTTCTCTCTAAATATATTAATGCCTCTTGAAATATGAATAATATCATCATGATACATTCATCTGTGGCATCATGCTTTTTCTTTTTTTTAAATATTTTTCTCCCTTGTTCTCTCTCTAGCTGAGTTCAGGAAGCCTCCGTGAGTTGGGGAGACAGAGGCGACCCCTCTTTGGAGCGTTCTCCCTTGCCTGGCTTGTCATAAAGGGGACCGGAGAACACTGCAAGAGGGTTGTCCTCTGGGACGTCTTTTACACAGAGAACGCGATAAAGCATTCATCTCTTCCCTTGGAGCCAGGCACGTCAAATCAGGACATTTGCGTTGCCTTGCTGTGACTGCTCACACAACTCAAAGCATTCGTTAGTGGGGCAAACAGAAGCACAAGACAGATTGTTCCACAATGAAAATCTATCAAAACAAGATCTGTCGCATTTATCTCTCTGGCAAGCTTCAAGCGTAAATACTAAACATTTCACTGGTATAATTAAGAGTGTAGAAATTAATAATGACTTGCAGCTGGCAATAATCAAGATGTTAAAAGAATTCCAGCATGTAGACAGACTTATGCTATTTTTAAGTCACTATCTGATCCCAGACCTGAAAGTTTTGACCTAGAATGTGGCCATGTGGTTCTGACATAGTTCTTCAAATTCACTATCAAATCTCATTATTATACATTACCTGGTATGTAAATTGAATTTCAACTGTTACTAAGCAACTGTTGCACATACTATTCTGGTGTCCCCATAATGCTGGTCGCAGAAGTTGTCCATGTCAGATTATGAATAATAAACTATGCATTCCCATCCATCTGTTCCTCTCTCTAAAATGGGTTAGATATGAACTCACTTTGAACTTTATTCAATCATTCCTAAGAGTCTAAACCAAACTTTATTTGCTCATTAAGGTAAGAATGTTCTGGAACAATAACTAATACTCTATTAAAAGACAAACTACAGCGTGCATACAGATGTAGAGTGCAATATTAGAGAATGCACCATGTTACCAGATGTCCATTAATCCACAACACTGAATAACAGTGGTAAAAAAACTGCCTTAATTGCAATAATAGTGCTATTTGCACAGCAACTGAATCAATTGGGTTCAGGACTCCCTCTGGTGCATTCATAATTAAAAATGACCACTGGTACTCAGATGAACGTAATGTCTACTTTACATCCGATGGATTTTCCATTCGAGACTCATAGAGTAACATTCTTTTCTTCCTTTGCTATTTCTTCATCTTTTTCTTTCTTTCTTATTTCTTTGTATAGGTAGAATGTATAGGTAAGATTCAACTGTATTAAATAGAATGGAATATAGTACTTAAATCTGTGAACTATAGTGTATATTATTTTGTAAATAGATCTATTGTGTTTTGCTAGATTAAAATGAGTGCCTACACAAGAAGCCGGTCTCCTCATGGGATCCAGCACATTGCACGTTGCTCCAGTCAAGTGCTACCTAACACAGTTAGAAGAGAAGGACAAACCAAAGCATTAGCTCCAGAAAGTGCAATTCACATTTTTTATACTATTAGATGGTAATTGCGAGCAAACAAGAGATTATAAATGGTTGTTGTATTGACTGTTTGTGGCTAGATAGACAGTTCCAAGTTTTAAAAAAAAAAACATTGACAAAAACAGAGAATCAGGCCTCTATAAACAATCATATCCAGTCAGCAAAGTTGACAAGCATTTCATCAATCTAAAAATAAAACTGATCATAGTATTTTGAAATTCAGCCACAAAGCACTTTCCCAAAGAAGACCAAACATAGCTTCTCAACCAAGACAAACCTAATGTGTTTATGAGCGCAAACAAAGCAAACACAATATAAAAACATCACAATCACAATCAATAGCTTAGCTTAGCTTATTACAAAACCTACACAAATGTGTTTAGAAAAAAGAAATATACTACCACAATAATCATGAGTCTCAAGAAACACACACACACACACACACACACACACACACACACCATGGTGCACATGAGCAAAGAATAAGCTGTGGCCTCAACAGTGGAGATAAAATAAACAAGTCACAAACTCTGCTGGGTTATCAGAATGACAGATATCAGAGATTGATCGTTCCAGCACGACTGGCACGACAAAGGCTGTCCTGAGTAGTCAAAGCACAATATCTTTAGTTAATTGGTTTCAGGGAAAGCTGCATGGTGAGTCTATGCTGTAAGGTTTCCTGAGGTGGAGGCTGTGTAAAACAAACAATTTTTTCTTTTGCTGTTGTACATAACATCAGTAAGAGAAATCACTTGGTGCTAAGTCTGTGGTGCATTTAGAGCTATTTACAATTGCTGAGATAATGTGGATCTTGTACCACATTTACAGATGATAACGTACAGATAATAATGTCATTTTATAACAGTGAAAAATGATACACTGTACATTTATTTTCACAGCGAAGGCCTACTGAGGAGTTTGTTTTTTTTCCACTTGGCTTCATAACATGATGGGAGAAATGTTAAAACTATCATCTTACACATAGCTTATTGCATATCAAAATCCACGTTATCTGGCTGGAGTCTGGATGGAAATATCTTAAAAACATCTTAGTGTGGTCGGCAGGTCAAACAGACTAAGAGCTGGATGGAGGTGTGCATGGATGCATGTGACATGAGTCTGGAGTCTGGGAGTATGACACAATACTATTGTAAAAGGCGCTGTATAAATAAAACTGAATTGAATTGAATTGAATGCATGTCCTGTTCTAGAATATATTTTTCCAACGGTTGAGATTTACTACCAGGTTGCACGTTAACTGGATTATGAGGAGAATCAGACTATAAAATATATATAAAACATCCATCATCTCTCCATTTTCTGTCTGTAAAACCCATTTTTGATTAGTAGACAGACAAAACTCATAGGTTATCACTGTCCCTGACTTATGACAAAATATGGTAAAGTTCTATGCACTGTGCAATCGCTTTGGCCGCGAGGGTTTAAATAATAAATGTGGCTTGTTTTGAAAGGGTTTTCAGGCTCTAGGTGGAAGAGGCTCTCATTGCAATTTAGTTCCAAGATGGCACACTCCTTTGAGCTAATGCACAGCTTGTGTCGTTGGTGTGTGTGTGTGTGTGTATGTGTGTGTGTGTGTACTCTAGGCAACTCCATTTTCTACTCCCGGCAGAGCCCATGCACCAGAGCAGCAACTGTGCCCCATTCATAAATGGCACAGTACACCGTGAGCAAAAGACCCATTTATAGAAGCATCTAGAAGCCAGGATATACTGTGAGGGAGCAGCATACAAGCTCTATCTAGAAACCCTCACATGGCATACCTCTCTCTGTGCTTGGACTTTACCACTGTGCAGTCTATTGACCTTGGAGTATTATCATGGGGGCATAACACAAAAATGAAATAACCACCTATGATTCTTTACTTGAAGAAAATTGAAATACTGTTTATTGTTCAAATGTTCTTAGTAATCTTTCTTTTTATTACATTATATCATCTTTAAACGGCTCCATTGATTGGTTCCTGCCAACAAAGATCCATTTGCAGTCATGAGAGGAACTTGTGCAGACCCCATATGTGACTGACAGCTGAGCCCCACAGACTTGATGTGATATATGAAAATCTCACAGGTGGAAAATCATGCAAATGGAAGCCCATCCGTCCTTCCCCCTGTGTGAAGCCATAGTAGGTATAGCATTATTGCTCAGTGGGAATTGAGGATGGAACCCAAACAGAAAACTGAAGTGCCCTTGAAAGATAGTGCCATTCCACAGAAAAAAGCTCAAACTATCAGTTCTGTGCCTAAAACCATCTGTGTGATGCCTTAGCAGCTACATTGCTCAACAGGAACTCCAGATATGCCAAACAAACCACTAGAACAGAACATTAAAATACAGAGGATCATTGTAGACTAACTTGAGATCAGTCCTCACTGCCCAGCATGTCCATATGTTGTAAGTGATGAGTGGGCTTGAACTTGCATCAGTCATTAATGGTGGCTTCCACAACATGATGAAATTTCACAGACTGTGATCCAGTTGCATGTGACATTTGGTGGGCCTATACACCACATTATGAAATGGACATCACATACACATACAACTTTGTATTTAAACTATAGTGCAGACATACAGTATCTTAAGCATCCTGCTCTTGAAACTTATCAAACTCATACGTGATAAAGGTGTAGGCCGACTTGATATTTTGTGTCCTCTGTAAACTGCAAATATTCAGTAAAAAAAAGGGGCCACTGGTTGTCCGTAGGCTCGTCTCAGGCACACGCTTTTTGGGTTAACATTTCATGTTAATGATATTTATGCATGAATGGAGCTGATGGTCTAAGACCCAGTAACATTTAAGCATGCGGATCAGCCACATGTCGATAATGTTTTTGCTTTGAGGCCTGTGCTGCTACAAATGTGTCAGTGGGAAGAGAGTACATGAAAAGACTAATGCATTTCAAAGGACCTGGAATAATCCCAAACTACTGTCCCCACGTCGTTTCTCCTGACAGCCTGCAAATGAAATAGATTTTTTGTCTGCAAGTGAATCAAATAGAATTTAGGCCATTGGAATTGATCTGGATCGATCTGAATGAAGTGGATGTGGGTTTGTGTGTGGTTGCCACGGAAATACAAAGTCAAGAATTTAGCACATGAATCACACGCGCATTCGCGTGCGCGTACATTAGTCCTCTCTCTCTTTCTCTCTCTCTCACACACACAAGCTAAACAAATGCATGTCACATACTGCAAAACCAAGCGGGTGCATAAACCAAGTGTAATCCACATAATGATTCTTTCAGGGGGCTTATCTCGTCGGAATAGAAGTTGCAAAATGCTCATTGTGGTAATGAGCGGGTGTGCAGTTAGCTGCATATTTAGATCTATTTCGGGCAAACAGAATAAAGAAACCAGAAAATTAATTAAAGAGCAAGTGAGATGGTGTTAATTGCCTGCTTTTGTTACGTCTCGACTCGGCGGAGCTGCGAATCAGAGGCCCTCTGGCAGCGATCCAGGTCGCGCTCCTTCAGAGAAGGAAGCCCTCGCTCACTGCTTACTCTTGTAAAGCACATAAAGCCACCAAATCCGCTTTTTCTGACACAATGGCACCGGGATGTTAGCACAGTTCATTCCACATGCTGAGTGCCGAGGTACAGAGGCAATTTCCTAGACGCTCAGAGGCCCATACAACAACTCAGTCGTGACTGCAAGGTGAGTGGTGGTGGAATCCAGTCGAAGCTCGGGCGATTGTAGGTGACACAGCGCCCTCTACAGGGAATATGAGACAATGGAATGGAAAGGAATGAAGAAAAGAAGAGAAACTGATTTTGCTGGTGACTTACATAAGGGGATTAGCTAGTGTCGTTGTTGTAACTCTGCATAGTATTGTATTTCTCTGTAGTACCCCATCAGTGTAGTTCAGGGTACTTTTAGGACTTCATTTCCCAAACTAGATGTATTATCAACCAATCAGTGAACAGAAATTAAATATGAAATAGCATTGCTGTATTACTTAGAACAGGACATCACACTCTTACTGTATTTGGAGAGTAATATAAGTAAAATTCTGAAAATAAGAGTCAAAGTGTGGTACACTGAAACACTCAGAGAATTAATAGGTCCAATCCTTATAATTTATTATTCAAACATTGCCAACAGACTTAAGCTATACCAACAGACTTAAAGGGGACCTATAATGGATGACTGGAGTATTGTACCTTGTTCTCTGATTTTGAAATAAATTTTAAGTTGTCAAAAAATAAACTCAAGTGCAGTTTTGCAAGCCCAATCAAAAACGTATATTTAGGCTGGGTATTAAGATGATCCTTTTGGCTAAATGGCGCCCTTTTTGGGAACCACAATTGAACGACAATTGCACTGTGCTTTTTGACATCACACGTGGGCTTTGTTCTAATTGTTCTAATTCTAACAATTCTAATCTAATTGATTATCAAGATTTTCATGTGAAGCATAGCCATGCCTCACGTTCATGATAGATGCTCATGATAGAAGGGTAGATATTGGCTAATAGTGCCCACACAAGATAAGCTAAATCTCACATGGTGCAGAATAATATGAAATGTGAATCTTATAGTGGGAAAAAGATCAGCATATGTGGTGGGTGATATAACAGTCACTTCAATCAGTAGGCTATGAGGGCTATCATTTCACTTCACTCTCAACCAGCTCTCAGTAGGCCTCCGTAGTGAGTGACTGTCATATGAAGTAGGACTCCACTCATGACCCTAAGACAGTTAGAAAGGCTGGAATGGAGCTTGATTAGTGCTCCATTTGCACAGAGGATTGAGCAAGTGGTCCAGATTAGCAGGTCTCTTAAGGCATTTTGATAAACACATGAGCTTTATGCCAGACCATGGCATTATTTTCATACAGTACACACTTCTTGTGCAGATGTAGATGACTGGCAAGTGTGTGCATCTCAGGGAGTAAACTTGATGGTAAAATGTATAGGATGCCTTACTGTATAGAAGAACAGATTGTACACTGTGCTGTATGTAGGCTATTTAAATGTACATTGCCTTGTGTGTGTCTGTCTGTCTGTGTGTGTGTGTGTGTGTGTGTGTGTGTGTGTGTGTGTGTGGTGTGTGTGTGTGTGTGTGTGTGTGTGTGCATGTGTGTGTGTAGGTGTGTTACTTAAGCATATGCTCAGAACTCTCTCTCTCTCTGTCTCTCTGTCTCCTAAGGGGGACAGCCTTCTCTACACATGGACCCACATTAAGCCGAGAGAAGCATCTGGACTCAGGTAAACAACACACAGCATATACAAACACGCTGAACACAGTTCCTGTCCCTTGTGCCAGTGTGTGTGTGTGTGTGTGTCTCCACTTCAGGTGCCCCCCCCCCCCCCCCCCCGAAGAGATGAAGGCTTATATTCAAATATACTGGAACATATCAACCAAGCTGACCTACATCAGTTCTGTGAGTCTCAGCTCCACTATAAGCAACACGGATTTAACTATAGTTCTCTCATGGAAAGATCTGGAAAGCTCTACTTAGTGACTCCAGTTGGAGACTCAGTGAGGCATGAATATATGCTACATGCAATATATGCTATATATTTAACACATGGATATAGCAAAGAGAAGCTAGAGAATGACATCTTACATAAATAAGAACAGTGAAAGAACAGAGAGTATTGGAATGTGGACTTCAGTTTTATACTTCCAGAAGAGAAAATCTGCCCTCAGGAATGTTGCAGAAGGTTAGGTGGAAGTGGAATTGTGATGGGTAATGAGTGATCTCATTAGAAAAAAAAAAAGAGTACGTTTCAGGGCCAATGAAGATGGTATCTGAGAAGGAAAAGCACCTTAAGCATGTCTCTCTGATTCACAATGATAGGAAAGGTGTCCTTACTGCCACAAGCGCACACACACACACACACACACACACACATACACACACACAACCTACCTCAGAGCAGTGATAAGGGGATGGGCAGTGTTTTAAATCACAGGCCCTCTCTGCCTGGCGCTGAACAGGTCAAGGTGTGGCAGGGCAAGAGCCATGGGTAATTTATGGCTCCCTCCTGCGCCATAATAAAAGCTTCTGTCACTCGGAACATAAAGCACAGTGAAGGAATGACCTATGGTCTCTGACGAAGACCTTATGCTCTGAGAGAGGTTGTGGATAACAAGCTGTTAGGAGAGTCTGTATGACAGACTGAGTTGGGTGGCGGCGTATCTTTTGTGCATTTAATATCAGATGGTGCCTTTTTATGTTCAGATAAAAATAAAAATGCCCTGTAAAAGGGCAGAAACAAGCTTTTGGCTCTGATAGGATAAGGGGGCTTGGTCTGAACATGAAAACAATTGCACAAACACAAACACACAGTCCCTGCTCTGCGGCTCAAACTGTTTGAAAACGTGACTTTGTTTATGGTCCTCCACTGCTATAAATACTGCCAGCTTTTAGAGCAAAAGGGGGATCCCACAGGACGTGGCTGAAGTTTCTCTGATGTAAGTGTATCTCAGATCAGTTTTGCTCTATGGGGTCAAAATGATAGAGATTAACATGCGGCTAAGCTATCTGATCCAGTATCAGTGCATTCCCTCTGGGGCAGGATAAGTACCCTCCCTCACCAGAAAATAGTGGAAATACTGGAGATTGGCCCCCCACCTAAATTCAGAATGACAGTTAAGGTGAATGAAAATGAAACTACATATCAGTGAGTATGTAGTGATGGCACATAAAAAGCTAATAACATATTTGTGATGTCAATAGGAGAAAAATAGTTGGATGGAAATATAACCAAACAACAAAGCATGTAGACCAAGGTACAGAAGAGGGCAGGTCAGGAGAAAATTGTATTTTGTCAAAATATACATCCTTAAAAATACTTGCCCACTTCTTCAAACAATAGTAGAATCACAAAACCTGGCACAAATTACAAACCAAACAGCATTTTTTCCCCAAATTTTTGCTTATTCTTTTGCATGTTTTTTTTTCCTTCTTTTTTTTATCCAGCGCCCAGCTACTTGTTGGCATTGGCCAGCCCAGGGTGTGCCTGCACGCGCTCAGAGAATGCGTTTAATCCAAAGCCAAGATTAAGCAGGTCTGCGCGCTTAATCCCCACCGTGGCACACACACACACACACACACACACACACACACACACACACACAGTGGCCTGGTGCAGCCCACAATGAGTCCCGGGACAGAGCGTCAATCCCCATGTCTGAATGGGACGTGTTTTTTAATTGAAAAGTGTTCTGGCGGCTCCCCCTGTCGCCACGCTAGAACTGGCCAGTAGACTGGGGATACAAACAGCTTCAGTAAATGACAGGAGATCATGTTCTTGTCCTGACCACAACTGGACCTGTGGATGTCGCTATTTTTTTTAAAGAATGATCTACTTGTCTGTAATGTCTGTGTCTTTTTTTACTGTTCTTTATTTCATCTACTGAAGTACTGAAGAATTTAGGGTAAAAAGGTATTAAAACTGTACCACAAATTTCATCGTTTTAAATCAGTCAAAGCAAAAATGGTCTCTGTGAATGCCATATTGTGGAGCTAGTGACAGTGCTCCTAATGTACTCGTTTCTTACAATGAGAAAATAGCACTTTGGCATCCCCATGGCATTTATTGTTTCAAAATTTTTTCCCTGTCTGTGTGTGTGTGTGTGTGGTGTAGGGGGGGGGGGTGAACATCCAAATCTAATTGAATTGGTCAACATAGCTATCTTGCTCATGCTTTTAGGCCCTTGTCCAATTCTAAAGCAATTCCAGAGCATGTTAATATCAGACAAAGGGCTTACAATGTGGAGCAGGAGGATTATCCAAACGCATAATCCTCATTTTGTTTTGGAGGGAATGCCGCTCATTCCAAACAATTCAGTGGGCCTTGCTGATATCGCCCTGTTGATGATATAATGATGATAATGTTTACTATGAGGATGAAGACACATGGATCTAACACCATGTGCATTCCGGCCAGTCTTGTGGTCATCTCAGTCATGTAAAATCATAACTGACTGATTTTCTCTCTTCACTATGTTATTAACAGCAAAATGAAAAGGAAGCTAATGAATAGGAGAGGACCTAGAAAAGGAAGGTGACTGAATGTTTTTGTTGCTAGTTTATGTGTGCTTACTCAGCCGCTACAGTCAATCACGGCTTAGGACAGGTACAATCAAAATCGGTCAAAAAGCGAATATTTGCAGGCGGGTGACCCCTTGCACTCATTCATCCAGCAGAGCTTTTGGAGATTCCCAGCGATGGGTCTCCATTCCTCCAGTTTATTAACCACCATCACAGAGCGCCACTTCTTATTCACAGCAATCTGCTTGCTGCCTACTTCTGGGGTCTCCTTCCAGCTCCATCGCACAACTGCATGGCAAGATTTAAAGAAGAGGGTGTGTGTGGACCCTCTGGGTCACACACACACACACACACACACATACATACGCACGCACACACACACACACACACACACACACACTGCGTTAAAAAAAATGTCTCTGTGCTGTTTCTTCCTGGAATCCCCTGTCCCCTCACAGCAGCTAGATTAGACTGGGTGTTTGAGCTGCATTAATCCTGACCAAACGCCGTTACACAACTGCGAGGAGCCGTGCCCTCCTGTCCAGGCGACAGGCCAGTGAACATCACACACCACTGAACGCCAGGAGCTCTCACTCTCTCACTAACACCTCCTGGCCTCAGTCCAGGGGAGCATCCTCCATCTTTGAATGCACAGTCACTGTGTCACATTGTATTGGCTGACAGAATGAGACTGCACCCCAATGATAGTGTACATCAATCGATACATTTGTGATTATTATTGTGGGATATGCCTTACCCATTACATAAAGCTTTGAGGTAATCAGTTTAAGGAGGTTGTCAGGCTCTTGTCAATTAACAGTGGGTGATCTGTGAGAAATACAATTCTGATGGCAGATGGGCATACATCTGCAGTGCACACACTCAGCCACTGTGTGTGTAACTCTTTCTTTCTATTAGTAGGTAGAGAGAGAGAGAGAGAAAGAGAGAGAGAGAAGCAGTGTGTGTGAGAGAGTTTCAAATGACAGAGTTGTAAATGACAGCATAGTGACATGTTCTAATTTGCAAACAGGCCATAACACAATGGAAATGGCTTACTGGGAGCAGGTGGCGATACGAGTATTTAGTCATTTATTGATAAAGCATGAGGGGAAATCAAGCATAAATGGTTTGAACATCCAGAGAGACATGATGTAACGTGATAGAGGTAGACTTGATGAAAATGGAGAGGCTTTGATGAAAAGTGGGAAGCACTATGTTGCTTGTATTCAAGAGGCGCACAGACCCTTACACTTATGATGATCAGAATTATAAACATAAGCACAATGGATCTGCATCAATGAAATTAGCTTAAGTTCATATGTGCTGTAATTAACACACTGCCCACTGTGTCTGTGCTAAGACAAGCTAGAGCTACAGTAGGTGTGAATGCAGATAGCACTGTAACTTTACGCCACAACACATCAACAAAAGAACTTCAGCTTCCTGGCAATAGGGCAACAAAACACAATGAATAAAAAATGAATGGAGGTAAGGGAGGAGAGTGGACTAAGATTGTAGGTCATCTGGCAACATCTAATGTACATTTTTTTTTTCAATCAATAGGTGCCAAGCGTGTTTGTGGTATTTAGTGTGCAGTACAGTGACGGCAGGCCCCTCAATACCAGGCTTGATTAAAAAGCCTGTCTGGGTGTTTGCTCAAGGAGGAGGAATTGAATGGAGTTGGCTCAGTGCCACAACACACACACACACAAGAGCAAACTCCAGCAGCCATAAAGGCATAAACACCTCTCCAACCCAGCAAATCACAATGAAAATCAAGGTAAGAACACACCTTAGGGGGCAAATATCATCCCAAAACCTGCATTCAAGCCATGTTGTCATGTAGGAATATTTGTAGGGATTAAACAAGGAGTTATTTTTTCCTCACTGCAAGAAGTTGTACAATGACAGACACTGCAAATCATGGTAAGTTCTTCCATGTTAAACTCACCCTTAAGGCAAGCTGACTATGGCAATGATTAATTAACATGTGGAGGTGTAAAGGTTAGATTTCAACTAAGAAATTAATATATTACCCTTTGGTTTGATAATTACAAGATTAAATAAGGCTTCTGCAAAGCATTCACCAGCATCTGTTTTTAAAAAATGCAAGCTGCAATACAAATACATATGTATACATATGTTCTTTTTGAAATGTATTGTCTGAATGCAAGTTACCTCTTTTAACTGACAACACTTGGAATGCATGCAAGGAAGCTCATATTCCTGACAGTGCACTTATTTGCCAGCAGGGGGAGGCAGTGTCCTGTCTGAAGTGAGGGTCGTCCTCCTGGGCAGCCGCTACTCGGGCAAGAGCTCAACGGGCAACAGTATCTTGGGCCGTGAGGCGTTTGGAGACACCGCTGAGGAGTGCGTGAGGCAGGAGAACATCGTCTTTGGCCGCAAGGTCACTGTGGTGGAGGTTCCCGCCTGGAGGGCCCGCTATTTGCCCCTGGAGTCGCTGGAGACCACCCGGAGACGCCTGGAGGCCAACCTGTCTCTGTGCCTGCCAGGGCCACACGCACTGCTCATGGTCATCCCATTGGAGACCATCCGCGGCAAAGAGTGGCTGGTGGAGGAGCTCCTGGAGTATCCCATTGAGAGCATCTGGGGCCACACCATTGTGCTCATCACGGGGGGAGACGCCCTGGGGGACACCAACATTGAGACTCTCATCCACAAGGAGGTGGGGGAGCTCATCAGACGGTGTGGGCACAGGTACCACGTGATGAACAACAAAGACTGGGGCTACGGGCGTCAGGTGGAAACTCTGCTGGAGAAGATAGAAGAGATGGTGGCTGCTCACGGTGGGAGATGCTTTGAGGTGGACGAGGAGATCTCACGAGGCCTGGAAAGGAGGAGCAAGGAGGTGGAGGAGAGAGTGAGAGAACGGCTGCAAAAGGTCCAAAAGAGGAGTAAAATACTTCAAGGGCTTCTCAGAGGTGAGTGGGCACGCACAAACACAGCCACACACACACACAGTTAATCAATTCCCCACTTCATGTAACAGTGAAAGCATCTCGACAGGTTAGCCGTGGCCATGGATGTCTGCTTGTCAGTGAACAAGACCTCAAGATGGAAATGATGAATCAGATGATCTCTCAGCTGAGAGACAAGTAGGCCTATAAAAACGATGGCAAAAAACTGTAAAGTACTAGAGATTGTCTGACTGAATCCCAAAGTTCCAACTAACCACACAACCTTCCAGTAATTAGCTGACATGAATCAACTTCATGATTGTCCAGTTTATGACAGCTTAGTCTTTGAGGATTCAGGGGACATGGGATTCAGCCTATGACTAACTCTCTCCTTTCTTTTCTTAAAACTAACATACAATAGCCTATAGCCCTTACTGCATCCATCACTCTAATGTACTATCAGCCGATGTAAACAGAGCATACATTTAAATACACATTTATATTTTACCCTATTCTAGAAGAACCACACAGACCATCTGACTTTAATCTCTTCCTCATCGGGGCAAAATACTTTGGTAAAAGTTCTACCGGGAACACTATTCTGGGGCGTCAGGAGTTTCCCCAGGAGAACCGCGAGTGCCGGCGGGTGTGCGAGACAATCGCTGGGCGCCGACTCACCATCATTGACACGGTGGGCTGGGACTGGCGCTCCCTGGAGGACACGTCGGAGTCCGTGCGGCGGGAGATGGTCCGCGGCCTGAGCCTCCGGGGCCCTGGGCCGGCGGTTTTCCTCCATATAATTCCCAGCGTCGTGGGCTTGACGGCGAACGACCGGCAGGTAGATGACTGAGTGCCATGTGATTGACATCAACTACCCATCATTGCAAGTTTTAGAAATGAAATGTCTCGCACAATACCGTTTGTTCCGACCATTCAAGCCAGCTGCTCCAGATTCGTTCTGTCCACATTCCAACATCAGTGGATTATTTTCTCTCCAATTCATCATTTGATTGGCAGGCCCTGGTGGAGAACCTTGCGTTACTGGGGGAGGACCCGTGGGAGAGCTCCCTGGTGGTGTTTATCCGGGGTCCTGGCTACGACTTTGAGGAGGTCAGCGTGGAGGAACACATCGAGAGCTGGAAGGAGCTGCGCTGGGTGGTGGACAGGTGTGGGAACAGGTGTGTTTGGTCAGGGCCCATCAGAAGAATTAGATGACATCAAATTGCAAAATGTTACTCAGAAATAAATTATGGACAGTTATATAATCGTGTATTAAATGATAAAAGACAAACAATATTTAGCAATTCACAGGAATGCAACAAAGATGGCTAACAGGTGTGCTTTAAACCTAAAAAACAGCATATGCATAGTGCTTTGAAAACATAAAACACAACACAGTATCCACACAGCTGCAGAGTGCAACTCTGTCTTGAGCAGGTACCATACGCTGGACGTGGAGCGGCCCGTGGGCGAGGGTCAAGTGGTGGAGCTCCTGGAGAAGGTGGAGGAGATGGTGGTGTCTTGGGACAGGGAGCTGCTGTTGGAGGCGCTGGAGAAGAGCGAGGAGAGAAACGCGGAGGTGCAGGCACTGTGCTCAGCGCAACGGAGAGCCATCCAACAGATGGAGGAGATGATTGAAGGCCACGTGCAGGACATGGAGCTCCTCAGTCAGGAGAGTGGGGAAAATGTTGCTTGACGGACCGAAAGTCACTAGGAGGCTAAATGATGTTACTGTAACAGGCAGTACTGGAGTAGACAATAACCAAGTCAGTTTAAGTGACTGGAGGCTACTCACCAAAAGTTTAAAATAGACCAGTTCTTTATTTTATTTTATTTTTTTAAAATGCTGTTAATATCGTGCGCAACACAATACGCTGTGTGTGTGGTAAGGATGAAAATCTTACCGATTTTAAACAGAAAGAAATCAAAGTGTGAGTGAATAAATTTTATTTTTTAATCAGAAACTTTCCTGTTTTACATTTATGTCCAGTTCATAAATACTGTGCTATACAGAATTGATTACCTCATCATCACGCTTATGGCCATTTGAGCTTAATGAGCAAACAGTGCGGTGTTACAAATGTGAAATAACAAACCCGACATTTATTTTTTTGTGGCAAATCCAATGCAAACATAATAACTTCAAACAAACTTCACAAGATCACCACAAGGTGGAGCTCATATGTGCCTCCAGAAAAGGAAACGCAAGAGCATGTCTAGAGCTGTCCGTGTGAACCTGGGAACCTGGACACTCATCTACATACGTATATGCCGTCATAGGTGTTTGTGTAGATGGGTGAAAGGGGAGAGTGTGTGTATTCTTAGCTCCTTGGCTTACCTGTAGGTCTTCATTAATTACTGAAAGTTTTAAACTGTAATATGGGAACCACTTCTGGTCACACGGCACACAATGGCATCTTTAAATGATGAACTACAAACATTTGATTTCAGAGGATGACCACTGCATATACTTGTGTTGTATGTAAAATCTCAATCTCATTCCTATTTTATAGTGTATGTTTTCTTTTAATGTTGACTAGAGGCAAACAATGGTTGAATAATTTATCTTATCAATCCAATGGGGGAATCCATAAGAAAAGTTATATCAAGTCAATTGCAAATCTTGAGCACACATTGATTTGCAACTAGAGCACAGCACTGTGTATTTTACGCCTCAATCACACCGCAATCTGTGCCTACGCGGTGCGATTCGTTTTTGGTCCGTTTTCGTTTAGAATGCATGCATACCATTAGACCATGCACACCACACACGTGTTCCGTGCAGCCAGTTTACGCAGAATACCGTTTCGGACAGTAATGGATACTGACCGTGAACGCGCAATTTCTATGTGAATGAGGCCTTAGACTCTGCACACCGCACATGTGTTTCGTGCAACTCCTGCGCTGTCC
Source organism: Tenualosa ilisha (assembly GCA_015244755.2). Taxonomy (NCBI): domain Eukaryota; kingdom Metazoa; phylum Chordata; class Actinopteri; order Clupeiformes; family Clupeidae; genus Tenualosa; species Tenualosa ilisha. Next base: position 3,592,858 of record PYXC01000495.1, on the reverse strand, counting down.
TGTTGAAATAGAAAACGGTTCTACTTCTTCACGCGTGTCGCGTGTGTTATAATGCGGCCTCCATAGACCGCCCATGTAATGCGCATAAGCTCCACCCCGCAGCATCCATCCAGGTGAATGGAGCACCACTTGAGTTTGTGGAGGAATTAAGAGCAACATAAGAGCAAGGGTCTAAAAAACAGATGCTCCTGTACAAAAGCAGCGTAAAGTCTGTCCTCCTGTATGGTTCAGAGTGTTGTGTATGGTCAGCACAGACTTGAGGAGACTTGAGGTCTTGCACAACAAATACCTGAACTGCCAGATCTTTTCGGCCAACAAAATATCACAACAACACAATAACAACTAAACAAGAAAAACAGCAGTCAAAGCATCATCAAAGACATTACATTAAGACACTTAAGATGGCTTGGACATGTGGTAAGGATGGAGAAAAACCGCATCCCAAGACTTGCTTTAAGATGGACACCACCAGCAAAAAGAAAACCTGGAAGATCCAAAGACACCTGGCGCAACGGTTATGGACTGCAAGTGCACAATTTCTATGTGAATGAAGCCTCAGCATGTCGGTCCATTTTATGTTTCAGAAGAAAGTTTATCATGATTTGGACAATTCAGTCATAATTTTAACATGATCATGAAGACACTCAAAAACACCTTATAATGCAAATAACTGTCATTTATTGGTTGATATTACATCCATATGACGACATCTAGACAGTCTAAAACTCTTAATCCAATCTAATCCAGTCTCGTCCTTCTCCCCTCTATTTGTGAATGGCTTACAAATCCCACAAAAGGAACAAACCATCTGTATTATGAATAACCCAAGTAAATGTCTTCCCAAAACCAAATTTAATTTCATTGAATTTAAAGTTGATCTAGTTCTTCCAGCATCTGGTTCAGTCATTGAGGCAGGTTAAAGGTAAATGAGGCTCTGTCATCTAGGGCAATGGAGGTGTTCCTGGCGTGGAGGTGGCTCAGGCGCAACCACACCTTCTGACCCAGTCTGTTGGTTTGAGAGTGCGCAGAACAACACAGTTGCTGCTCTCGCACTTGTCTGTCAACACACACCAAGGATTCATCCATCTAACAGCATTCTTTCACTACAGGAGACTCATAGTTTTCACTGCCCCTGACAGTCATGCAAATCAGTACACAAAAATGGTGAGTTACAGAAAAAGACACACACAGACACACACACGCACATGCGCAAACATACACTTTTTCTTAATCCATTTTTTCAGTTTTAAATGCAAAACATTTTTTTCCTTTAACATTCTTCTATTGATCACACAGTATTGCCAGTTTGGGCAGGTTTTCTCACAGTGTGTAGTTCTAAATTACATTTTTGCAGGTATTGCAGGAATATTGGTTAGGACAGGTCAGCAAAATTCAGGCTGGTTTGGGCTTTTCATAGTCTTTCAACCTCTCATTCATTTTTGACAGTAGCTCTTCACAGCAGGGATGTAACATTGTTTCAGCCACTAGTAGTAAAGTTGGATCTGTTTCACCGTTACAAGTATGGGCCAATTTAAGTGCATGCCAAGGCTGGATGAAAGGCATGCATACTATGGGAGCTGAGGCAGAAACACACCCTTCACCACACACACACACACACACACACACACACAAATGTCTTCTCAGTCAGTAGGCTTCAGATATACAAAATATATTGGGCTGCATGAGATCTGTTTAGTACAGTCGTTGTAGGCTATCCTAACATGATTGCATTTATTTTTATGTTGCCATGTTCTTCCTCCTGGGGCAAGTTAACAAGGTTATATTTAGTTAGCGCAGCACCAGCGGAGTTCACGTTTTCTATGAATTGTGTGAGCTGACCATAAAAATATCCTCACACATTGCTCTTATGAGATTATCACAACTGTTAATCAGATCGGGAGCCTGTAATTCCCTCATTTCCAATTTAGCGAGCCCTGCAGAGCACTCACACAGGCCGTCAGCGTAAATGCCCCGCATTCACTTTGAATGGTTCACATCGTGTTGCCAATGCTTCTCTCTAGTGTGTAGGCTATGGATGCTTCTAAAAGGTATTATAAAAAGCAGTAGATAGCGGCCTACAATGCAACAGCCCAATGACACATTAACACAGGCACCAGGGGCACTGATTATTGATTTCACTTTGCAAAACAAAACCGAAACTCAAAACAACTGTATGTGGGATTAATAAACAATTGTCTATTATTATGAAGATACTAATCCATTACATACATTTGTTGTTTTTCAAGAGAAGAAAACAGTTTGTGTCATGATGAATCAGTTTCTTCACTCTGCCCATACCTTCATGACTGATTTGCACACTACTGGCATCATAACAACCAGCACCATGACGAAAAGCAGCCCACAAGAGCTCAACATTTAAAGGAACAGTGTGAGTTCCACTGGAAAACTTTAGAAGAGTGTGGAATACAGGAATTACAGCAAAAGAAGTGTTTTTTTACTGTCCATCAGGTGTGCTAATGATAGTTTGACAATGCGTCAATGCGTCCTGTTCGTTCTGTTGAAACTTATTTCCTATAATGACCACCAGGCGGATTATTTTATCTCTTACATATAGGCTTCCTCTAATGGCCAACACAGACTTAAAAAAAAAAAAAAAAAAAACGCTCTGGCCTACATGACACTGAGTGGATCTACTAGTTTACAGTTTCTTGACTGCTTTGATGCTGCAGTCAACTCAGAAACCACATTTTCAAATCAGTTACCACACAGGCATAAACAAAAGCACTCTGGCTAAAATGACACATTTTGTTGGCAAAAGCCTCCAATGGTGACAAAACATTTAAAACATGCAGCAAAAGCTATTTATATTTCCTTCAAACATCACAATTTATGGTCTGGTCAGTACTTACTGATGGTCTGCTGAGCACTTTCAATCAATCATAACACAACAAATGAGCCAGACCCCCAAATTTGGCTCGTCGGTACTCAAGGGCAGTAAGTGTGATTGTGTTTTTTGGCAAAGTGTGTCACCTTAGAGTTAGAAAATATGTGATTGGATTGCATTCATAAGTAGCTTTTTATGTTTTATCAGATTTTGTATGTTCATTATAAGCCTATGGAGGGTCTTATTAAGTAAGTAAAAAGGGGAAAAAAGTAACTAATACATATCCCCACACAACTTCCTCAGCTGATTATTTACATTAAGACAACACTTTTTTGCAAGTTTCCTGAAATGTCATGTATAAATATGTAACTGAGACATCATTCAATAATTATCTGAATGTGGGTCTGTACCGTAAGGGTACACCAGCTAACCAGCCAAACCTATATATTTTCTAGAAGCCTACACCCTGTAGATGTAATTTAACATGCACTAAGACAAATCCCACATTTTTCCACTACATGGGCAATGCATAGTCCATATGCATATTTAGGTAGTATAATAGGTAGTGCATCCCAAAATTGTCCATTATAACATTCAATTCATATTCAGCATAGCCTGACTGTTTGGTTGGTTGGTAGAGGTGCACTGTAAGCCCCCTTAGTCCATGGCATAAAATGTCTGCAATTTACCATGTATTTCAGTGTACAAAGTATAGCAGAAAACATGCTATACAAAAAAGTATTGACAAGGTAGCTAATCAGCAAGTTTTGAGGGGATATGTAATGTAGAAATGTTAACATTTCTACCCTATTCACCCCTAATATATTCCTCCATAGGCTTATAATGGGCACAAAGAGGGTGTTGACACAAAATGCTACCACCAACAAAAGGCTATTATTTATTTTCTAACTCTAGGGCGGTATACCATGTCAAAAATCACTACGTGCCTTACTGTAGTCAGGTGGTTCTGACCAACCCCCTGGCTCAAGGACTAAAATGGAAAACTTTGCTTTCAAAATAAGCTGCTTCAACTTTGGCTAAGTCTGTGCCCTTTACATTCTTATTGAATGTGTGAAAAGGAACCAGAATATTAAAACATAATTTCTCCTCTTCACTCCCACAACACAACTGTCAGTGACATGCACTAGACAAATACACTGTAAAAAACAGTGTACTTCACACACTGAGGTAACTTCCCAATTTTCACTGAAACAGACCTTCATTTTTCTGCTATCTTTTAGCTATAAACAGATGTGTTCCATTTGCTCAAGCTAGTGATCCAATGGAGTTTGGAAACTTCTTATGAAAGCTTTGTAAAATGTTTTGAAAAAGAGCATGAAGATCAAGTCAGTTTCATGAAGTGCATCTCAGCAATTGCAAAAAAAAAAAAAAAACTGCACCCCCAACCCCGCTGCCTCTGATAAGCATCTGCTGTTGGCCTTCCATCACCTCTAAAAGATCATGGTCAAGACCCAAGACTCTTATCAAGACTATTCCTCACTGGTGGACTGATTTACCTAATGCTATTTTTTTTCTAGCGATCATTCTGACATCTTCAAAATGTGTCTGAGGGCTCATCTGTTTACCTTGTGCCAAACTCATTCATTATTCTTAGAGAGCCATGGCTTGTATGTTTATGGCTACTGCTATTATTATTTCCATTTAGTCCATTAGGCTATCTAGGCTAGATGACCTCACTACAAACTCTTTATATACTCTCTCTATTAAAAGTAGTGTTTATTGATGTCACTCTAAGTCGCTTTGAACAAAAGTGTGTGCTGAGAACTGTAAGCATAAACATAAATGTACACATAAACACAGATCAAAGACAACTACTTCATCTGTCATCTTGCTGGTGCTTTTAAGCTAATTGACAGATTTTAAAAACCTGTCTCTCTGGAAAAAATAGCTTTGCTAAGCCATCTTAAACAGACATGTTCTCCGAGTTTTATGTGGACAAAAGCTATTTTGTTCCTAGTTTATAGTTTGGACTGAGGCCTTCACATCTTTAGAGCAGGTGGCCAACAGAGGCCTGATGGACTTGCTGTAGACCATGAACTGGGCTGATAGCATTCATAAAAACCTTCATTCATAAAAACAAACACTTGTAAATGTTTGGTGCCGTGTATTACAGGTATGCGCTAAGTAAAAGGGAACAAACTCACCTGGTTATTGAGAGCATGGATGACAGCATAGTATGCGGAGTCCTGTTCTCGCTTTGACAGCTGAGAAAAACAGAGCAACGACCCAGTAAAACAACTCAGTGAGAGTCAAAACTACTAACTTCTCAACCCCACATAAAACTGTTATGACACTCTTTAGTGCTTGGAGGGGTGACAAAAGAATAACTGGCCACACTTCATCTTGCCCAGACCCAAAGTGCTCCATACACCTTGATCAGAGGTACTGGACATTGTTATCTGCCACTTTCACACAAGTCACTCCAGGCACAGCACAGGAGAATTCACATCTACTGAAGCGGTGGTGACATAGTGGGTTTCTAGGGTTTATACAAATTAGACTTACATGGTCAAGGTCTTTACATTATTTTAGTAGAACGGCTAAGAATCATATATATTTTCAATAGGGCTTTTCCATATGGGAAGTGAAGGAAGGTGCCCTGTGGCAGGGGGCCCACCTGTCAGCTTTGGTGACCTCCTTAGCTGCATCCTGGCACTCCAGCTGGGCAAATTGGGCACACACCATGTCTGGAGTCAGGGTCACCTCCTCACCTTCAGCTCTGAGAAACATATCATGCTGAGTTACAGAACACCTTCATATACAACAACTCTCTCTCTCTCTCTCTCACCCACACACACAAACATGAATATGCAACAAATAACAGGGGCAAAGAGGCACTATCTGAAATGCCTTATTAATGTACATGCTATCTAGTATACACAACACACACACACACACTTCATGCCCTCATGGAATAAGTCTTGAGAACAATCAACTATACAATGTCAGGGGTCAATCATACACATGTATGGCACATGAATGTGTACTTACTGTTCATCCTGGACCTCAGGCCGCATCTCTTCAGGAAGGTTGTTCAGAGGTGACGGGGCTTGAAGGGGCAACATGGCGTGATTCAAAGGGTCAGACCTGTCAGAGCAAAACAAGCTCACAACAGCTCTCTCAGATAGCAGGCAACACACAAATGCAGCTTACAAAACACTCCCTGTATTACAACACATACTAAGACAGTAGCTATTAATCAACCTGTATCAGATACAGTATATAGAAGGAATGGGCTTTTGGAACTCTCTCACACACACAGTTATGAGAGGCTATTTTAGAAGTGGATAGACAGGGTCTCTTTTAACTCTTAACATTTTTCTGTTTAACGACTTTTAAAGCAATAGGAAAAGGAGTACTTGTTTGAGCTCACCGAGTGCTGTGAGTAGGATGAAGAATGAGATTATTATGGACAACATAGACCGAACAGCGAAATGACAGTTTATGCTAACTGAATGGTACCATGGGAAATGACACTGAAAGTGAGCTTATGGTGCCCTTTAGTTAGAGTAAGCTGCCGGTTCGCTATTTGGTCTGTGTTTTACCAAATTGTTTCGTTCTTCTTCCTACCAACAGCACTCAGTGAGCTCAAACAACATGGTTATAGTTGGAAGTACTCCGGACTATTGCTTTAAGACCTTTAAGACATCTAAAAAAATTGATTACTACGAGCAATATTGACTTACTCATTGTAAATCCCTTTCTTCAATGCTCTAATAATTGAGGTATTAGTCATTGGTGAGATTGGCTGGTAAAATGAAAAAAAAAAAAAAAAATCAAAAAATATCTGTCATTTTGCTCAGGAACAAATTTAGTGCCGACCCTTCCACAATTTCACTGGTGGGCCAGAGTTTTTTACATCGTTACACTTATGCAAAAAAATCTGGACACTCGACAGGCATATGTTTGCTCCCTGCTGGGCAAATACTTTCTGTGAACTTTCAAACTATTGGGCATGCTTTCAACCATTCACTAACCCTTGGTCACCATAACACTTTTAGTCCTCCCACTGAGGAAACAGCCCTCCTTCTGGGTGCTGACTGGTCCACAAAAAATTCTTTCGAAGCAAACCAAAGCCTTAGGAGTGAAATGCAATACTAACTGAAGGTACTAGGCGGCACCAGCCTGACTAAAAATGTCAGATGTTTTAAGACTAATTTTTGCCGTTTGCCCTTCATTCTTTGAACACAGACTTTACCTCGAAACAGCCAGTGTACCAGAAAGGGCTGCGCTGAATATTACATAATGTTTATTTGACTACAACGCTTTCTATGGAGCACTTGGCCTCATGCAGCACTAAACCACCAGCTGACGAAACCTCTTGATTGGCAACCTGGGCCTCTGGCAATCTGCTCCATCACTGAGAGTGACGTACATGTCACATTTAGTCTTAAAAAAAGTGTTTGTCTCCTTTCAAGCCTTGTCGTAACAACCTCTTGAGGCAACGTAAAAGCACTTTTACATTCACCTTTTTTTAACTGGTTCTATTCAGAGCACTTTACAAGAGGTAATTGCACAGGCACATGTGTGCTACCTGACGCACCAAACCACAGGGAAACCAGGACCTTGTCGCTGCTGCTGTTTTTCTACGAACAGTCAGCTACGAAAACACTTCAATGTGCCATCTGGCAAGGCCACAGTATGGAAAGACTGGTAGAAGCAAAGGCAAAGACTGGAGGGATTGCCTGAGGGATTCACATTTGGGCAGCACTGGTTGTTTACAGAGTGGATTCGGATTAGCTGTGTCAGTTTGTGAATCTTACATGTGAGGAGCCCAGTTGCTGGTGAGGGTTGAGCAGCTGGAGAGGATAGACAAGGCAGTTCCAGAGAACTTCTTCCAGGTCATGACCCCACGGATAACATTCTGTGGTTAAACAAACCAACCCACAGTGTTTGTAACAAGTCTAGTATTATCAAATAAAAATATATTATCTGTGCTACAATGTATATTTGGATAATTAAAATGTCTGTGGGTAAAATTAACCCTGTTGACACAGCGATAGCTACAGTCGTTGTTACCAGAGCAATTTTATTGCCTCTCATCAGAGTAGATTTATGACTGTGAGAGCAGCTCACCGTCCGATCCAGAAACTTCTTCTGCGTTCCCACTGTGTGGACGCTGGCGATGCTGCCTTTGGAAACGGTGTACCTGGGCAGGGGGCACAGGTGGAACTCCAGGTCACACTCCATGTACGTCAGGCTCGGCCTGTAGGCATGCAGACCAGGGCAGGGGTTCTACCCGCAGGAAGGGAGGGCACAGGGGATGGCTGTGTGTTAACATAATGTAGTAATTCCACTGCTGAACAGACCATAGTGCACTTTCAAAATAACAATTGAAGCTTTAACATTTCAGATAATTCAAAATCAGACAATATTACACAACTGTTAAATTTCCAAATTATGTAAAAAAGGTCATTAAATAAAATCTATAGCACACCAAGTCAAGCCAAAATACAGCATAGTCATGTTTGAACACTAATAAGCACAGAATAAGTTAAACACACTGACTGAGTGTCTGTGCTACAGTTCCTACCAGCGTTGAGTGTCGGTGTTGTCTATCAAATGTAATGGTGTGCAATGGTGCTCTTGTGCCTTACAAAGATGCGGAGAGGGTGTGCTGGAGGGGGTTCCATCAATCCACCGGGGGCAGCAAAGGACATATGGATCATCTCAGCCATCGTCTCTCCCTTCTCTTCCTCAGTTCTCTTCTCCTCTCTCTTCTTCTCTTCCTCTCTCTTCCTCTCTTCTCTCCTCCTCTGCCGTCTCTTCCTGTCCTCACGCCTCCTCCTCTTCTCCTCTTGCCTTCTCTGCTCCTTCTCCCTCTCCTCCTCTGAGTAGGGCTCAGGACAGGAGAGGGGGCGCTGGGGCACCTGAGGCTGCAGCTCTTCCTAGGGTGAAAGGTGGAGCAAGCCTGGACTTAATAGAAACTACATATCTGATTCAGTCAATTTCACAAAAACTGTGCACAAAATCCTCTCCATTTACTTTAGGAGCATCTGCAACAATTATACAACTCTGGAACAGCCATGACAAATAAATAAATAACTGGCCGCTTCACTGTTAGAGGCATGTTACAACAACGATCTATCAACTCAACAATTAAGAGGGAGCTCTCAATGGCCATATCCACAGCCTTAAGTAGAATGCCGTTCAGCTCATTGTAGCACTTTGCCAGAGGAAAGTTAAGAGGCAAGGAGAGACATCAACTTTCACAATACACATTCACATTTTACAGCATGTTTACACAGGGTACAGGGATGGTGAAGGGATAAGCACTAAGACATTAACACTTCCTTCCTGCTCATCTCTGTATTTCTGCTACCGAGGACAGACAGCTCCAGGCGCGGCACTCCCTGGTAGCTAAGAGACAAACGCAGCCGCGGCCGAACGAGACGCAGACGGAAGACAGCTCTTTAAAATGAGTTGTGTTTATGCAACGGTCATTAAAGTGGGGACCTTGAACTTGGCAGCGATGGAATATTTATGGATGTCAAGCGATGGGAAAGTGAAAAAAAGAGGAATTGCATAAACACGGCGAGCTAAAGATAGCTGACTTAACTGTCTGAGCACGCCTTGCTGGATCCCACACAGGCGCTCTCGGGGACGCGGCCGGGCCGTTCAAAGGCCGACCGCAGGAGCTCAAGGGCTAATAGGGTCACCAGTGGCCGACGTGACCTCCAGCTGTTTAGAAATCCCATATTATGGAATTCTAAACAGTTACACATGCTAGGCTTCTGTTGCAAACAGAGTGCTCCTGACTGGATTCAAATGTTTTGATTTTGTAGGTTAGAACAAATGTAATTCATGTCACGTTAAAGTGACTTATGAGAAGTCACTTGTGCCGAAGAACTAGAAATTTGGGGTTAAAGACCTGAATGTTTTCTTTTTCTTTTCTTTCTTTTTTTTCAATCAGTCTCAGATGAAAAAAAACTAGATCTAGTTTTTTTCATTTTGATCATGCATTAATGGGGTTTTTCGGAATGGATCATGTTGCCAAATGATAGGTATGAGAACAACAGAATTTGGTACAGCATAGATCAAATAGCCGCAAACCGCTAACTATAAGAAATTTCGCCTTCTTATGCTCCCATCTGTTAGCGTTAACTGCCAGTTTGGAAATTCGCTCTACGTTGTACCAAATGCTGTCGTTCTTACACCTACTGACTGCACTTGGCAGACTCAACGAACAGGGATATGGGCTGACTGACTTTGAATTTAACTTTTAAGCTCCTCCTACATGTAAGTAGGATGTGTTTTGGGTCTTCAAAATCCCCTTTTACCACTTTATAAAGTAATCTGGAACACATTTTGTCTCGTCATGACTCTTCATCAATTTCTTTCACCTAACAACTGCTTGTTGTTATCTTAAATCCAGATAAGTGAAGTGGACTGAATGAGTTAAGCACAACTGGTACATACCTTTTAATTCCTTTAGTCCAGGACAAGGGTGGGAATACCAAACTAAAATAATTGTGTAACTATACTTTGACCATCACAACAATATCATGACATGACATCAACAGAATCTGTAATTAATCACAATATCTGTGTAACTGCCAAAGGCAGTAAAAAAAAAAACCCTAAACAGGCGAAATACGTGTCTGATTTATAACAGAGTGCACAGAGTACTTGAACTGTATGTCATTTTCTCCCATTGCCCTCATCCATCTGACACATGCACTACTTCTCAAGGTCACGATGAAATAAACTATGAATGCAAGGCTAATACATCAAATAGGTCTGTTTATCAATTTTGAGCTCCTACATATTTTAAATAAAGATGCTGATATTTTGGCATAGCAAATCACAAGTACAGGTATCTGCTGATGTGCAGAGGGAGGGAGAGTGAGCGAGAGAGAGTCACCTTGGTGCCTGCACCAGGAGGTTTGGTAAGCCCATGGGGAATGTCACTGGCTACAGCCTCCGAGGGAGGTACCTGCTCATTCTGCTTGGAAACCTTTGCCTTGCGAACCAAAACAGGTAAACACAAAGAGCGTTGACATGACATGAAAGGACATGAATCTCAAGCGGTCAGTACTAGCAGGGGTGGTAATGCGGGAATACCTTCAGCTCAGCCGCTGGGCCAGGTGCTGCCATCTTAACCTCTGACAGTGATACAGAAACAGGCCCCTGTGTGTCCATATTCTGAGAGAGAGATGACGAAAAGGTCCATCATCACACAATGGCTTTGGAACAAGTCACATCAACACAGCACACTCGCGTGAACACAGCACAGGCAAGGACAATACAAACATTCATACTAATCTGCTTTCACCTCATCTCTTGAATAATAATTGTTTTTTGTGTGAACACGCACAAGCTTATTTGGGACCTCCTGCTCTCTGGGTGAGGAGGCAGGCAGCTCCATGGCTGAAATCATCTTCTCAAGACTGGACACATCCTCCAACTCTGAGTGAGACAAATGAAAACCACACAAGTTGCTGTGAGCTTGAAGCTGCTGCAAGCTGCTGAAAGCATCACTGCTTATTGTCAGCTCGAGAAGTACGGTAGTTACTGAGGCCTTTTAACCCATTGTCTCCAATTTAGCCTTACCGGTCAGACTGACTGATACTTTGTCCACAATCTCCATTTGCTGCCTTAGACATGAGAGCCTTCTGTCCATTCTGCACCGTAAGGCAACCTAAAAGCATGGGAAATAATCAACATACCAACACAAATAATGAGACAAATACCTATAGCTATCCAAATTACTATTCATAGTATCTTTACAAATAAAGAGAGATTCACAACTATTGCAGATGAATTTGACTGTAAATTGCGATCTTGGATCTTGGAAATCTTGGTAAAAATCTTGTATTCTGTTCATTTCTTAATTCAATTCAATTTATCCATTTGCTTCCATTGAAACTCCGCAATACAATAATTTGCAAATGATACAGAAAATGACTGCATTGTTAATAGAATAACACAGGACAATAATGCAGGTCAACAATGTCTGGTCTGGTTTTCAAATGGTGTTGCCTAGATACGTTTACCTTACGAGCTGCCTGCTGAAAGGTTCTGAGAGCTTCTGTCTGATCTCAAGATGGCTCCCAAAGAATGTGTGGAATCTGGGAACACAGTCGGGCAGCTGGAATAAGGTAGATGTAGATTTTAGTACGTAGTATTGCAGTACAACAGTCATACATTTTATACTTGTTAGTATAGTGACTTGTGTCAAACTCATTTCAGAAAAGCTATAGTCTCTGACACACAAGTTGATTCCTTTATCACGGTGACTATGATGTGATAGGCCGTCAGTTGTAAAGCTGACCACCATTTCCTTGATAACCAGCCACACTCCTATGATTAGAATGGCACTAACAAGAGGACTGATGTGGCATGGAGACAGGGACAAAAACAGACAATGCCGCTACCTGGCCCACATCTCGAACAGCCCGCCTTGTGGAGACTTTAGTCTGGGTCCTGGTGAAGTCCTCCGGGTCATGAAGCTCTCCCCTCTTTATCTGCACAGCAGGGTGGACAGAGACGCAGCTGTAAGCCTGTGCTGTGGGTTAGTCATTTGGCTGCAGGCAGGTCTCAGTTGGAGAAGTATGTTCAATAGTGAAACGTCTGGCCAACCATTTCTCAAAAAAAAAAAAAAAACGATTGGCTGGCTTCTCATAAAATATGAAGTGAGTAAATGAAGAACATAAACAGACAGAGAACAGGACCCAGGGGGAGGAAGTGCTGGTGAGTGTCCGTGGACATCCTGTCAAACGTCTGCCAGGTTGCACAACGACCACACACACACACACACACACACACACACACACACACACACACACACACAAAAATCCCCACAACAATGCGGCAGCGCTGGCGCAGTGCAGACAGACTCTCAGAAGGTAATGAGCACAAAGGAAAGCATATGGACTCAGCACAAATAAATCATTCAAGAAAAACCTCAGATTAAGATGAAGCCTATCAGAGAACACAATAGAGATGAAATGGCTACACTGACGTCAACACAACTGTTGTTATCACTAATGGGTTTTAGAGTAGGCCTCTAAATATCACCCACATATATGGTCTGTACAAGACAGTGTGCCTTTTATGTTGTGATTAAAGACAGCCTCTGGGACTGTGTATGCACAGTACATCTTCCCATTAAGATCCCAATCCCCACACTAGAGAGGGATTTCTTTGAAGACAGAAGTATGCACTTCCTTAATCTTTTTGTTTGCCTTACCATGTACTGATGAGCAGCAAATTTCCTTTCTTCCAAAATCTTCACCCTGGCCTCTGTTGAAAGTGCATCCTTCCCCAAATGCACTTGCCTGTTTAAGGATGTCATTTGCATTACCACAAAACTATGACGTAATAAACTGGAAGCACATTCGAAGCATCTGTATCTGGTATGAACAAGCTATTCTCCTCCTACCATCTCAGGCGATTGGCTCTTTCCTCCTGGACATCCTGTCTGATTTGGTTCTCAAAGAGAGCCTCTTTCACCTGTCTACTCTTGTGCTCTATGCTTGTGTAGGACATAGCTGGGTACAAAAAACAATGCAACTGTGAATTTAAGTGGCATGTTGAATAAGCCAACCATTTTCTTAAGCTTAATTTACAGTTTTCTCCTCGCATTAAGAACAAATGTTATGCACTGTACAACTTGAGGGACTAGCTCAGTGCAATCCTATATGGATGGAGCATGGATTGAACTATTAGGGACCGTTAGCACATGTGAAGGCCTGCTGTACCTTCCCGGAGCTCCTTGGCAGTCAGCTTATCTTGTGGCTTCATGAGAAGCTTGGCCACTCCTGCAGGTGTGCGGACATCTATGGGGGCCTTCTGACATAGCTCAGCTTTCTTCTGTTCCTAAACATGAACAAGCAAATCACCTGAATTAACAACCAAACTCATACACTATTCCACACAATGCTCCATAATAGATGTGGTCTTAAAACTCTGGTAGTAGTGAGTATATACTAATCTAAAACACTGCACCCAAGCCACTGTATTCAGGCAACACTGATGCTCTTAGATAAAGCGGCACAATAAAAAAAAAACGTAGTATTATTCCAAATATACATGGCTAAATTTCAAGTAGAGATGCCTACCTTTATTTTCACCTTTGGACAGATTGCTCGACGTTTAGGCCTGGTGGCCATTGAGAAACATATGGGGCCTTTCTGATCTTTTGGCTGGTCATCATCATCACAGTTGTGTTGACTGTGGCAACATAAAAGGACATGATTTGAATTCCAACTTCAACGATGACTCTTCATACTCTCTCAAATGAACTGCTCTATTTCCCTCTTTACAAATCACATGGTTTGGATATCAATACAAGTCCAACCAATACAAATACAAGCCCAGTATAGGTTTGAGCTTTGGCAACAAAAAGAACATTTGGACTGCTAGTGCTATAAGGAGCGAACAGTGAGTGCATTCACATATACGTTGATATTCTGATTTTAACCTGATTAATAGTGAAATCCAGTGTAAATTAATCCATGGCCCTGTCGTTCAAAGTGCTATAGAAAAAAGAACCAGAAAATTTGGTACAACATAGAATGAATAGTGCACTGGCACCTAATGCTGAATGGAGCATAGGAAAATGAAACTGAAAGTGAGTTTCTGCCTCATTCGGTAAGTATTAGCTGTCGATTTGCTATTTGACTAGTGATTCAAGTCTTCCCGTTCTTTTTCCTACCAACAGCACTCAATGACCTTGAACAACAGGGCTATGGACTGATTTACGCCGGATTTCTCCTTTAATACCATATTTTGAATGTGATGCTACTATGCATGACTATAACCAGAATAAGGCAACAGTGGGAAATAAGGATGGGAACTGATATTTGTAGACTGTGGAGCATTCTGATCAGTCACATCACTGAGTTGTGCCCTGGACTTCCAGTGATGCCACTGATTAGACTGAATTACATTATTCCTCCGTTCAGAATTTTCACAGGTGGGAATAATCACTGATGGAGCTTTGAACATCACAAAAGATTCTTTTGAAATTTGATAATATAAGATGTCTATGCTAACTGTTAACAAGCGTCACACCATAGTGGGAATATTATCAGAATACTCTGTTACTAAGTCATGTAAACCCCACATAATAGCAATATTGTAGTCAGAATAAGATCAGTCAGTGCTAAACTGTCCTCTCTAACAATGCCATGAATTGAAAGCAATTTCCTCCAATGGAAATTAAAATAATATTAAAATAGACAGTATTCATTAGTGTAAAAAAATAAATCAACAGCAGCAGCTTATCGCTCATCATCTTTTATTGATTATTTCACGGCTTAGACCACCATTATAAAGCACCAAGATTGACACTATCTGTGTATTTCACTTGTACTCTCTATAAATCATACCTCCATTTACCTAGCAGCTGTACCCTGCACAGCTAAAGTATTTATGAGGGCAACTTAAACTACTGTTAAGGAAGGATGTTTGGGATTTTTAGGTTTCCATGCATGACTATCACTTTGATATCAGTTGGTAGTGACATCCCGGATAACACATTACAGTAACTCATTAACTTCCTTGTTGGGCTGTGGTGAGGAAGTAGACAGAACCCTTCCTCATTATAATGGATTGTCCATCAACATTCTAAATGTTCTCATGGGAAGATGGTTACAATGCCAACATTGCTTAAAGGTCTAGTTTTATTTATGCTTGTGAATTTATGTAGGCATAAGGACACACAAGGACATGTTGACATGTTAATGGGGTTTTACCAGAAAGTGTGGCTCAAGATAAAGATCACAATGAACCAGTTAATTTCCTCACCTTGTCAAATTGTTTTCATTGACAACTATGTTGTCAATAAGTCCTTATGTAGCATGTCTTATATTGTATTGTTGTGCACATCTATCTTTATCTGGGTGTGAGTACACACTACACTTCACAGACAGACTCTCCACAGATATTACATGAATGTCTCTTTACTACTCAGTCCTGACTTTTGTGCTTGGAGCCTGGAGTCTGGCTGTCAATAAAAGTTGTACAGATATGACTGGAAATGATGCTGAAATCTCGTATGTAACTGGGTTGCCTAATAACAATGTCAAATGACCTACTAATTTGTGTGTGTGTATATATATGTACACAAATAATAACACGTAACAATGTAAAAATAATTTATAAACTCTGAAAATTAAAACTCATATTGGGGGGAAGCCCCCCAAACCCTCCTCTGCTTTAGTTTTTCATTCAGTTCTGTAACTGTAACTGTACCAGTGAGAATCTGCGAGACTTGACCTAAATCATATGCCTTCTGGTGATCACCCTGGAGTCTGCCATATTTTTTACTAGTATTTCAAGTTCCATTTTTAGACAGCACAGAGTGCAAATAAGACAGCCAACAATCCTTTTTGATTGCATAAAGCTTTAAACACATCAATTCTTTTTTATTCTATTTTGAAACCATATTAATTGTACATAATTGTTCCTCACGTCATTACATCAAACTGACCCAATGTGAAGGCATACACGGATGTGCTTTCAAGAAATTGATTGTCTTTCAATCTCTGACATTGTTTGCTATTCACTTTGTCACGGCCCATGTTTACTTTCCAAAGGAACAGCATGCAAAAATCATTTGCCTTTGTTTTACCTTTGTTTCACGTCTTTGTTTTTCACCGGTTAGCGCTTTGCCCTGTTTTTCTTGAGTTTACAGCAAACACCGACAGAGTCAGTATGTTATCAGATAAGAGAAACACACTGGTGAGGTGACATGTGAATGCTGTATGCTATTGTATATGGAAGCACTTAAGTTCAACAACCACTTTCTCCCATGATGCAGACTGAAACACAAGAACTCTCAACTGCTTTTGTTTTGGCCATGGCTATTGCACAAATTCACACCTGCACAAGGTCAAACAAGGTCAAAGAGGTTGCAGTGACACCCTCATCAAAACAGACTGTTTACAGACTCCAGACTGCCCGCAACTCTGGATGTACTATAGTTTTTATGACACAACGATATGGAGGTAAGAATTTAATCTTGTAAAGCTTTTAGGCACCTCGTACCTGAGAGCCAGGTTGGGCACACAGCGGCCGCTGAGGGTGCAGACGTATGGCCTAGTGTTGAACTGGGAGATAACCAGCTGGACAGTGACCTGGGCTGTGCCATATTGGAAAGGTGTGAATGTCACCATCACCTCTGCGACACCTCTGGCCGGGATAATTCCTGCCATAAACACACATACACAGACACACATACCTAATCATATTTACACTACACTTGTATTTCAGCTGTGGAAATGCAGGCATGCACCACACCATTGCAGAGCAGGCAGGAAACAGATACTCAATGTGAAATATTGAAAGACAGGATACTAGGGTAAACAGAAGCTTAAATTAGCATTTAGCCTATCCGTATGGCAATAGAAAATGCAGGGGAAAAGAAAGCCAGCCTGAGAAAACTCTGTGGCCAAGAGGCCCTTTTTTTCCTGGAAGCTCTACAAGCAACCACTGCTTTGTATCAGTATGTCAGCTTAGCATCTGGAAAAGTCTGACACTTCTTTAAATAAGTACTGCAAGAGTACAGCTGTGACAACTGTTGCTGTTACAAATGTTTTTAAAAGGCCAAATTTTGGTACAGATATTTATATTACAAATTCAGCATTAGACAGACAACATCTGAACTCTGACAGACAACATCTGAATAATAATCTTACAAATAAACACCATGGTGTTTATTTAATGGTGCGACACCATTAAACGATTAATCCATCTGTTAGCATTGCTTTGTGCAACATGTTTATCTAACGTTACAAAAACAGGATCATGCTTTTGCACCTGCAAGGGGCTGAATGGAGAAAGCCTCACTGGTCTGGAGACAGTAGACCTTGAACTCAAAGTCTACTGGGCAACTGCAGCTCAGTGGGATGACATGAGCTAAACTAGAGATAAAACACAAAAGACAAAAACACAGTTGTATGACACAAGAAGAGCATCCCATGACAACACCACAAGTCAGAATACAAGCACAGCATTGGCAACACTTAATATTTCAATACTAATTGCCTATATCTGCATCTTATAGGTCTATACAGTACAAATACATGACAATAGGACCTAAATACATATTAGGCCAAAGGGTTATCAACACCCCAAGTGTTGCGCATCAATTGTGAACTGTGAATTGAAGTTAACACATTAAAGAATTTGAACTTGAACTAGCTCAGATTTTTGTGAGAACCTGACATCCCGAGTTCAGATGGAATTTATTAGAAAAGATATGAGCAGAAATACTCCCTTACTGTTTTTCTTTACTTAAAAAAGGTTAAATGAACTTGAACATGAACTAGTTCTGAATTGAAATGGTCAACTATGAACATGAATGCATTAATATTTTCCTGTATGAACTGAACTTTGAATTCATTGGTGTGAGGTGTGAATTTCCTCCATTCCCCACCCGCCCATCAGCTGGGCCAATGATCTTAACAGCCTGTTACTTGGAAAAACATCATTGTTGCATGTGTGACTTTCCATTAATCACGTTTACATTGTAACACATCAGCCTCGGAAAAAAAAACAACTAATAATGGCGTATTTACAATCCCTAAGCATCGTTAAAAGAAAGCATCAACTCCCTGCTTTGCTGTAGCTTAAATTAAACCTCACACAGGATGGCAACAATTCACATAGTGCCCTTCATCATCGTGTTACATAATCACAATGCGCACAGCACAAACCGAGTAGACATGTCAGAACAGACTATGCCAGAGACTGGCAGGTGAAATTACACAAATGCAATGGGGGTGACTCTACAGAACAAGAAACAGAAAATATCTATCTAGAGGCACTGAACACTGGTTACGTGCTTCACAAACCACATGATGTATCAGAGTCCGAACATTACGAAATCATACAAGACAGAGGGGTCCCTGACTTTCACAGCAAGCACAATATATTGGATAAATCCTTTGCTTAACTAAATCATGCTGAATAAAATAACCTGCTTCAAGAACATAAAACACAATGTGACAAATTGTTTACATACACAAAGCCACTCTCTATCACACTCTCTTTCTCTCTCTCTCTCTCTCTCTGTCTCACTCACACACACACACACACACACACAACAGACATAAACAAAGACACTTCAACACCTGTCCCAGACCTTTGGCCTAGTGGTACTGCTGGCAGACTGATATGGGAAGGGATGTCCAGATCATCCATCACAGGATAGGCATGAATAGGTACCAATAAATTCTCTTCATTCTAGGAAAATAAACCCTGTCTGGATTAGGTATGAATCAAACACCATGAAAACGGAGTTTTCCTGCTGTATTTCAAGCCAGTTACAGGATTATATTGAATTGCCAAACTAATGAAAAAACAGCTTTTCAAAATAATATTTCAAAGGAGTAGCCTAGAGAGGTTTGACAAGAGTACAGGAGTAGAATTAATCAAAACTGTGATGATAAACATCATCTGCAAATTCAGGAAAGGAAATTAGCCTTAGCATGTGACTTTACATGATGCACACTTCATAGCATACATTCGATGAAGTTTCAAGCAAAACAGTGATTCTGACCTTGCTATGAATGCGAATGCAGTCATAGAAGTACCGCCACTCATCGGGGAAGAAGTTGAGGTTTATTGTATAGGAAAGCCCTGGAACCAAACGATACTGGAAAAAAGAGAGTAGGATGTGCATGCTAAATCATACCTCTGAAAAGTAGACTAATTTAATAGAAATACTTCAACAATGACAACTGAAGTGGTATAGATTACCACAGTACCTGTTTTGAATAAGATGTCTGAAAATATTTTGTCTGAGTTGGAATGATGTGAATGTCAATGACATCAGAGGAAATGTTGATAACTTTCTGCCAAGAGAGAAAAGTCATCAGAATGTAGGCCTACCGAAATATGAACCTTCCTATATGATAACGATATGTCTGAATTCCAATTGAGTAGGCTAATTGAATTCAAATGTCACTTACCAACACCTGCTTATGATCCTTCCCCAATTCAAAACCACTAAAATGTACTTCTGAGGGCTCTGCTTGAATCAAACTATTGTTTTTTAGTTTTGCAAAGATCTCTGTAAGACAGATAAAATGGGAACATTGCCTGGAATGTGATTCCATCACACATCTATTATTTAAGCTAACCTAAATTTACGTTATTGTGACCAGATGTCCCCAAATTCTAGGAACAGTCCCTATTTTGGTGGTCTGGCCCTGCTAAAACACGTGAAAACATGCTTTGTCCCCGGTTTTCGTAACGTAAAACATTCGATTTTTAAATTACATTGACTGCAGAATTGTCCCCGATTTAATTTTAAATTCAGGTAAATATCCCTGGTTTTTATCTTAGAGGTCTGGTCACCCTAATTTACGTTTCAAGGGTTATGAAAAACTGTTTGCATAATGTTAGGCAAAAGGGGTTCAGCCTACTGGTTTCCAAAAGATGATGTGGCACATTTGTATTCCTTCTGACATCCTCGACCAGCTGGACCAGAGGAAGTGGAGTCTTCGTAAACGTGCTGGTGAAACTCTCAGGGGCAGACTGTACCACCTCCATATTCAGAGCCACTATGATCAACGGAAGGGGTTCTTCATTTGCAAACGAAGCAAGTTAGCTATGTGGCTAATTTACACTGTTTTCATGAATGATAAATTGACTACACTTTTAGGTAGGCTTTAGGAAATTACAGTCGCTACGAGGGGGTGGGTAATAGTTAACCTACATTTAACCTGTGGTAAAAGAGACATTCGCTGATAGGCTTAATAACAGCCAGCTAAGGAGAGCTTTGACAACTAAATCCACAACAAACGTAAAAAATAGTCACATTAATAAAAATTAGCAAACGTGAAAACAAATTATATAACATATAACATCTAAAAATGTACACGTAATTCACGTTTACAATGTTTAGGCTACAGTTTAGTAACAACAAGCGACACTAATGCAGATTTATACACCCACCTCTTCACAGCACTTCCCCTGCAAACACTCTCGTCACCATGGTGACAGAGTTGCTCGAGGGTGGGTAAAAAGGTAAAAAGTGCACTCCCACCAACTTGTAGGAGGAGCCAGAGCGGGAGCGTAATGACAGGTCATTTGAAGCACACAATTCAACTCCGTTCAAGATACACAGGCAGAGCTCACTTGAAAGCTACAGATTCTGCCACTCATCTGAGTAACCTATGTATGCCCCGTGGATTGTCATTACATCTTGAAGCCAGTCGAAGCAAACTATATTGGTCTCCGGCTTTTTAATAAATTAATTTGTTTTTTAAATAGCCTTTTAAAATTGATGCGTGCATGGTTATTCGCAGATTATTGTCCAATGGGTCTTGTATAGCAACGACGTAAGAAGAGGAATTGCATCTCGAGGGATTTTGAAAAATCTTCCTTTTGAAATTGGCTATGGAACTACCGTTACAATGTCAAGCTTGTAAGCCAGCATTAATGCATTCAGTCCGGCACAGTCTAAGTTAATGCAATAGGGTATCAAAATGAGAGTCGTGCTGCATGGAATTCTGTTTGCCCTTATGACAACTGAGGTAAGCAGCTCTTATTCCATTTAATGAACACGTATATTAGGCTAATTATGTAGGTCAGTTAATTATGTTAAACTGCTCTTTTTACCCAGATCACTACTTGTGAGCCTCCGGATGAAGAACAAAACTGTCACAATGAGTTGAACGCATTCAACCTGACTGGAATTCAGCCAGGTAACCATAATATAATCTTTTGATTATCTTGAAAATAAACGCTTTCTTGTTTCCATGCTGTGGTAGCCTAGTTATGAGTAATGTTCTTTTGTGCCGTGAGTGTGATGTGAACTCATCAGGACAAATAGGATGCACTAAAGGTCAAATAGGCCTGTCTAACCATGTATGTTGTCTTCATCTCTCCATTTCAATTTTCGGTAGACTGCCATGGTATGTGGGATGACCTGAACTGTTGGCCACCATCTCAGATTGGTCAGACCATCTCGCAGCCTTGCCCCAAAGTTCTTAGAACACAGGGTAAGAAACTCTGGGTTGACTTTGCCTACACCACTTGACTAAGACTTGTTTGACATGATGCAGCACAGTATTTATGCCTATTTAGACATGGGATGTGCCAAGCCCAGAACTAAACATGTAGTCCTAAGTGGTTTCAGAACAAACTGCACAAACACATTGATGACAGGCCTCAGTGTAGTCACTATGTCAGAGAACTTTGAAAAAGGCACGTTTAGTGCAGTCCACATATTTTATTTGTTCATGTTATACCATCTGTGTAGGCCAGCTGCTTTCAAAACACTCTTCAAGAGATTGATGGCTTGGATAATAGCCCAATACTTTTCAAATGGGAAAACACAACAAATCAAATTTAGATGCAGAATATGCCTTATTTGGGTATTTTTTGCCCAGGTCTCACGGGATCACTGGGGCTCAGGAATTATTTTAGAAGTCACTTATTGCTAAAAGTGTGGTATATTTTTATTTTATATATATTTTTTTTTTCATTCACTAATCACACACTGGGATGGATCCGTATGGACTTATTCTTCAGCCCTTGGGAGAATCTACAGGAACTGCACTGAGGAAGGTTGGTCAGAACCCTTCCCTTCGCCTGTGCTTGCCTGCATTGGCATCAATGAGTCCTTTAACCTTTTCAGTGAGGTAAGAGTTAACTGGGTGATTTGGTGTATGTGTGTTTGTATATGTGTTGGCCTGTGTGTGTGTGTGTGTGAGAGAGAGAGAGAGATTTTCTCTGAGGATGGGCAAATATGGATAAATCTCAGTGTTAGACCAACCAGTGGAAAGACTGGAAACATTCTTAAATGATCAACAGTAATTATATATATATAATAGTGTATGATAAATATAAAAAAAAGCTGTCATGCAATTTCTTAAAATTGGCGTTATAATTTTTTTTCTTAAAACATACTAAGTGCTCAGATACTAAGATTCAGTCGGGCGTCTTCCCTTCACTTATGATCTCATTCTGGCAGCAGTCCAACATGAAGCTTCATAGATTAACTTGTTAAACTGCCTCATGATTCTCAGGGATCTTAAAAATGTAACACAAACCCATCTAGAAAGCCATTACATTTGAAGGAGGACCTACAATATAAGTGAATGTCTTGTGATTGTTTTATGCTCACTGTCTTGTTATTTGTAATGTTGGAGTGCTGTGTATAATAGTTCTAGCACATCTGTCCCAACAGGAATAGAAATAGACAATAATGCCCAGTATAGAAAGCCAATGACATATTACAAATATAAATGAAGTATTGTGATTCTATTGTATAACAAGAAGTATTGTATTTTCATCATCAAAAGCTCCTATTAAAAACCTTCCCGTGGTAAAATTAATAATGATATCCTGACTTAAACTTACACTTGCACTTGTCGTATAAAAAGGTTTGATGGACACTCTGCTATTTGCCTTTACAGTACTGAGCAAAAGTGGTAGGCATCTGACATGTTTTACTTCGGACAATATACATCTATTTCTCACCCTCTTCATTCAAATACAGTCATACTGGAAATACATATTCAAGAGCACCAAACATTTTGTTTTTTCTTTCGCTTTCAGTAACAGTCCATCATTTAGATTTATTATTTTAGCGGTTATAATGACCAGACTTACAAATTGGAAGCTGTTGACAGAACCATCGTTCTCCACCTAGCTGTTGACTTCACCTCGGGTCACTGAAAAAAACTGACGCTGCAGTGACACAAGCATTTTATCATTACACAATAAGAAGGGGTGACCTAAATGCTGTATGTCTCTGGTGACGCTCTTTATTTTGGGAATTCAATATGCAGGATTAGGGCTCTTTGGACATAACCCTTTGACCATGCCTTTCCTTTTTTGGCTGACCACGTTCTTCCAGCTGTAGCTAATTAATGAGAACTCAATGTGTCGTCATCTTCTTCCCGGTTTTAGGACCACAAGCTTGCGAAACTGGTCATTAGTTTACTGTAGAAACAATAGTCTTAATGTTGGCTAAGTTTGGACCAGAATCAGAAGTGCTCACTTTGTGATTTTCTTGGAAAGAAAGTCTTCCATCTAATGAATGTCAGATAAATGTATGTGTTCATCGTAACATGGCTAAAACAACACATCTAATTGGTGCCAGAGACTATTGCACTGTAGCCTGTTTAGTGACACGAAGAAGCATTTCATTTATAACTCATTTTGTTATACAAATGGTTTAGCTGGTCTAATATTCACTTTCCTCCTTCTCCCAAGCCTTCACAGTTCCACGTCTATCTGCCCTATGTAAAGGCCATGTACACTGCTGGCTATGCCATCTCTCTCATCTGTTTAGTCATTGCCATTGCCATCCTCTGTCTGTTCCCGTAAGTTAGCTTTTTCATACTGATAATGACTTCTGTGTTACTCTGCTTACATGCACACACACACACACACACACACACACACACACATACACACAAACACAGCTATATGTTCTCATCACTGTCCATCTCTCTCTCTCTCTCTTAGAAAACTGCACTGTACCAGGAACTACGTCCACATCCAGCTCTTTCTCTCCTTCATCCTCCGAGCAGCATTCATCTTCATCAAAGATTCCGTTCTCTTCTCCAGCTCCATCTACCACTGTGACTCCTATTCAGTATGTTGAGTCCGCTCCACACGACGTACAAATTGCACTTAAATAGTGCACTTTTTGCACTTAAATAGACACATTTTCCCTTTAAAACATACATTGGCCAGTCTCCATGAAGCAAACATGCTTGCCAAAAATCTAATGGATTTCTTTTTAGAAAGCAGTGTTTCTAGTCCAATCTCAAGGATTGGACCATCACTCATACGCAGCATTACATTCATTTCTTCATGTTTCAGCCACCTTGCACCATCAAACTGTTTGCCAGGTAGATATGTAATATGTCTAATGGATACCAATAGCTTAAAACAGCTCACATGTGGTGCTAAACAATACATTTATTAAACACCACAAAGCCAAATCTAATGCCCAACACCTGCTGCTCGGGCAGGGAGCTCTGGTCTCATGTCACATGTGTATTCAAAACCCCTCTCCTCAGTTAACCTGCAAGCTGGTGCTGCTTGTGTCACACTACTGCATCATGGCTAACTACAGCTGGCTGCTGATAGAAGGGCACTACCTCCACACCCTGGTCAGTGTCTCTTTCTTCTCCGAGAGGAAGTACTTTTGGGGTTATGTTGTCCTTGGCTGGGGTAAGTACATAATGGAGGCCTTTTCTTGTGTGTTATTTATGAGCAGTATTCCTTTGATTTTCTCATGATGCACTGAAACCTTTGAAATCAAGTTTTTGGGTCATTTTTGAGACCAGTTGATTGCGCATAAAATTAAAGACTGGTATGTTTTGCTCGATAGGAACACCAATGATTATAGTTGGGACCTGGGGCTTGGCTAAGTATTTTTATGAGGATAAAGGGTAAGTCTAACTAAAGAACACCAATTGCATATTGCTAATCAAAAGAAGAAATTTCACAACCCTGTGTTTTCATAAGGTGTTGGGAGACGAGAGACAGTGACTGGATCTGGTGGATTCTCAGAGTTCCTGTCCTCCTATTTATTGTAGTAAGTCATGTTGCATGTCACTGGTATCTGATTACATTAGTATCAGATTTCTGTCCACTTTCCTGAATGTTATGCCATAACTGTTGATATTTGTCCCCATCATCCTGTTGTATCTGTAGGCAAACCTGTTCTTTTTCCTGAATATCATCAGAATACTGGTTGGCAAATTGAGGATGTCTGACGTTCATGGGAATGAATTCCATCAGTATAAGTAAGTTCAATATGAAGAGTTCAGATGCAAAACCCTCTAAATTAAATACTGTTTTCTTATTGGCTGACAAGATGTTCATTATTCCCCAATAACGGGACACCTGTGAAGTATATCTGGTAAAAAAAAAACATTAATCACCGTTCCATATTAATGCTCTTTTGAATGGTAACTACCAACAACCATAGTAAACGACAGTTGAACTAGCAAGCAACAATGGAATCAGCTGTTTTCAAGCTTACTGTGATCAGGAACCAAAGGAAACTGAACAGATTAGCTTCTTTTAAAACAGAACCGTGTGTTTCTTTTATGTTATGTAAAAATACATGAATTGCAAGCGGGTGATAAGCTGGTGGTATAATGGCCTTCGAGGTGTCCTGATATAGGGGAATAGTTGACTTGGCAGAGGCAAGGGCACTCCACCTTATGCCGTTCTTCTCCCTGCCTCGTCCATTATTTCTCTATATCGGGACACCAACATAATTTTGATAAACTTTATTATCAGTTCACCTGCAATTAGATTGTTTTGGCCTGATTTCTTTTTACTTGATCATGATATTAAATTTCAGTTTGATAGAGATTATATGGAAATTATTATTAAAATAACTTGCATATTTCTGAAAATGAACTTAAAGGGTTCTGCATCTGAACTCCTCATGTCTTACCAGTACCAACCTGTACCAGGTTGACAAAATAGTAGTAATTATTTCCATATGCCATTCAACTGTACGTATATCACCAACATTATGTTAACTAACATCTTAGAAGTACATTTGCTCACATATAATGTTATTCTGTTATTTGGAACATATGAGAGAGATATGAGTTGTTAATGCATCTATTGTGTATGAATATGAACCTTTCTGTATTTCTGTCTTTAGGAGGCTTGCCAAATCTACATTTCTCCTGGTTGCCCTCTTTGGACTGTATTACATTCTTTTTGCATTTCTGCCACATGAATTGGAAGGTTTAATTTACACTATATGGAACTTCACCGAACTGGCACTGGCCTCCACCCAGGTACGGAGCTCACACCGCTCCTTCCTACTCTCTTTCAAACACTGTCAATGCCCTGCTTCACTATTCCCATTTTTCCCATTCTCTTCAAGGGCTTTGTGGTGGCGGTACTCTACTGTTTCCTGAATGGAGAGGTATGTTTCACATCAAGCTGTCTGAAATGTGCTCAAAACTATCCCTAACATAGAAACTTCAGTGCTATCCAGTTTTGTTGGCTGGCTTGCTTTTGGTACATGACTATGTCTGGTGACTATCGCTGGTTTTACTTCTATGAATATAATGTCAAACACTACTTTGCTATACTGCGTTCACTACCCATAGCTACCAGAGAATGTGAAAAAGCAGTTGTACGAACGGCATTAAATGGTGTCATAATGGAGAATATAAGCAATCATTCAATCCGCCATACTCTGTTCGATTCGCACTACTCTGCAGGTCCAGTATGAAATCCAGAGGAAGTGGCGCCGGTGGAGACTGAAGCAGGGTTTCAATGGGACTCCTGGCTTCCACCATGGCTCCATTAGCCAGAGCGGGTGCCAGCTAACACAGGTCTCCCTTCTGCCCAGGAGCCACGCCAGCCAGCAGCTAAGCTTGGTGTGATCTGCCCAACCACCACAATGGAATGCTGCCATCCTGAGAACATGCGAGTGCAATAGGATATGTTTGGACCTCCCGTCCCATCCCTTTTTTTTTACCTAACATTCCGTAAATCTCTCTATGGAAGATTTCATGAGGACGAAAGAACATAAAGATAAACTCATTTTGAATTATTATGAATTTTTTTTTAAAGAATGTCTCTTTGTACCCTGAAAGGGGAACAAAATGCAGCATTCAAGCAACTATCTGAACAACTCTTATCACTAAATATTTCTGGGTCATTGCACACTCATAGGAACCTTCTAAGACAAAACATCAACAGTCCTTTTCCAAGAGGCCATTCAGAGCAGCACCTGACTTGAATAACCATTGTGATCAACAGTAGTGCCACCTAGAGGACTACAATGAACTCACTTCAAAGAATTCCATCAGAGTAGAAATAAGATGCTAAGATGCCTTAACTTCAGATGAGAAGTTGACTTGCTGTCAGTTCTGATGTGATCAAATGGATAACCCTGGTTTAAGTACTTGCCTCCAGCGACATATTGGGATGATTTAGCTACAGCAAATAACTATTATCTATATGAAGAGCAAAACTAATACAACGTAATACTACAACTAAGTGGAACTAATAGCTCTGAGTTGTTGCATATGGACATTAATAGTCAAGATGGAGTATTATTGAATATGGTGCTCACGCCTTGTGTAATGAACATGTGGTTGAGACCTAGTGTAATCATGACTGTGGGGTTCACACCTAATGTAATCATGACTAAGGGGTTCATACCTTGTGATATCATGTCTTTGGAATGTCGAAGAAACCTAACTGCAAAATGCCTGGAGTCTTCCAGGTAAAAACTGGCTACATTTTTTTGAATGCAGGTATTTGGAATAATGATATTATGCACTGCTGCTTTAAAATAGAAGTTTAGAATGTTTATAATGTGCACTTGATCTCTTCAAGCCTACAGAGCTAACCTTAACACCAACAAGGGAAACGCGTCAAGAAACATAGCCATGAATTTTATTCAAACTAGTCAAATACTTCATAAATAGCATTGAACTATTTATAAGCATTACATTGTGTTCATTGTTTTTAGTACAGTTTCCTTGAAACAAAAAAAAACAAAACAAAAAAAAACATGTTGTGATTATACATGCCTACTGCTTGCACTCTTTATGATGTTCTAGAGGGGGGACTCTCAGGCACTGGTTACTGACTTGTTGGAATGTATAAAAATGTCCCAGCAGAGTTCCTAATTAGTGTCATTTCATTGATGTAATACAGCAGAGAAATCACATAGGGGCACTCTAGCATTTTTCACTTCCCCCATTTTCTTTCTTTAGTTTAGGCACTAGAATAAGCCTTCAATGTTGTTAGCTCAAATTTGTCTGAAAAATTAAGTGCATTCAGTTAGACACCAGGGCTTTGTGATCATTATTTGACCAGAAATAAACTGATGTTGTCAAACAATGTGGTTTCTTTTTTGGACTATGGTTACAGCCCATATGACTAATCAAGTCAAGTTCCTTCGCAATATCAAAGTAAGCCAATATTACGAGCACACAGATGCACAATACACACATGGAACAAGCCACGGCAAAGCACAAATGTATCAAGTTTTAGAGGGGCATTAGAATTATTTCATGAGAAACTGATACGGTAATGGCAGATTTTAACATTTTGTCAGGATTATTAGCCAACAGAGGAGTCTTGATTCTCTTTGAGATGCAAACCTTCATCGATAAATTTTAGCCCTTGAATTAGCACACCATAAGCACCATGGTTGCATCGGCAGAACGGATTTCATTCATTCTGCCAAGCCATATTTTGTCTTCATCTCCTCTGCCAAGGCAATATAAGCCTTCATAGCATCTTCTTTGCTCATCCCTGTAAATCAAATAATCAGCACAGTCAATACATGGGATCACTGACATGTAACGGTCATTAATGGGGCCATGTGACATGTCAGGTTGGGTCATGTGGAACCAAATCCCTAAGGTTGGGCAAACTACAAGAAGAGTCATGTATTCAACAATTATTAATATATATATTTTTTTAAGTAAATTAACCTTTCTTGGTTTCCCAGGCATCCCATTTGGCCTTCCCCGTGAAGTCTAACATTCCTGGGCGGCCTGAGACAATGAACAAACAGGTAATGTCAGCGCAGTCAATCAGATAGAACAGATTACAACAGAGATATGTGCAAGTCACGAGCTAAGTAAAATGTATGATTAATAAATCTCAGTTTAGAAATATAAATGTTTTTATAGTCCGTTTCTACAAATGAAGCATGCCAAATAACGGGTGATCGTGTTTGCTGTAACACTACATTATCCCTTTACTTTCTAAAACAGTGACCCACCACTGAAATCCAATGACGTACTCCTGCTGGTACGAGTAGGTCACCTATGCCCTAGTTTTTACATTGCGAAAGAGGGTCACTGGACTGTGAAATCCCCCTCTCGATTGCTTCGATTACAATGAGTTTGTTCGTCTGAATGATTAAATGAGGTTATTAATCTCAAACTCGTTTCCCACGACCCTATGCTCACACACACACAAAAAAAAACACATCTGGGATGAGCTAGTGCAAGATTCTACCTTTAATCATGCAAACCTACTTGTGTTCACATCTCCCACTGTGGACTGCTTGAACAGCGCATAGATCTGCAGAAGTTCGTTATTGTCTGGTTGCGTTTTCAGCTTCTTCACCTGCTCAGCAGCCCGATCGAATTCCTCCTACAAAGTCAAAACAAATAAACGTAATAGCTGTATTATTCCAATTCTGCGTACAAGCGCAAATCTAGAAAAGGTTAAACTCTACTAGTGATTAGTGTATTTGTCGGCAACCTTCTCATGCATATAACCTAATATGCGTTGCAATTTTCAATGCAAATAGGTCATCATTTAGATCCCGCTAGGCCCATCTAACGTTAATGCTCATTCTCAAAACTGTAACGTTAGCGTCACCGTTAAGTAGGTTGCATACGTTCGAAATATTGTGTCCAACTTGGCTCTAAAACGGACCTTGCTCCCACTGAGTACAGTCCTAAACAAAACGTAAACCCAACTACTCAAATAATAATAACTGCATTTAAGACTTACTTGAGACATGTTGCCGTTCTCTGGACTTCTTCCTACAGCCACATGTAAGCAATCAGGAAGTAACTATAAGTAGGCGGGGAGACGGAAGTGCAGTTCGCGAAAAAATGAGTAATAAGAAGCACCTGCGAAATACTGCAGATCAACCACACGAGGGCAGCAGATGCTAGCTAGTCATGAACTCACTGCGGCGTAATCAAGCACACATGACAAACTGCACCAGAAGTGTTTGAGAGGCAGTGTGCAAAGATCATTTTTATTTTACAAACATATCAACACATTTATAGCTGAAAATTCAAAGCGGTTTCATGTACAATAATTATATCCAATCATATTTTAATCAAGGCATTTCTTGACCATTTGTTGATCTCACACAGTAATTTGTTCCATAGAAATAAGAAATCTAACAGCAAGCAGACCCAAGTTGTAGGCAAGTTTACAAAAACCTTTGTAAAAGACAGTGCAGAAATAGATTTGGCATTATGCTACCTACAACCTTATGCTGCTTTCAAACAGTAAACTACTCAAAACTTTAAATGCAAGATCATAACTCAAAACTAAGTGCAACTAATCTAGTCCAGTCGACTAGTAGGCTATACCAATTCAATTGCCAAGCCTTTCAGTAATAGCCATTGTTATGCCAGTGGTAATTCTGCATAGGTCTGATGTACACTATGACCAAATTCTGCTGTCCTCTGGTCATGTTTAGAATTAGAAATGGTTGGCCTATGAACTTTGACCTGCATGAGTTGGCAACACTGGATGAATCATGAATTTAAACGTTGAAAAGGTATAGTTTTACTCAGTGGTGGAAAGGCTGAATCTAATTTTGGAAAGGATATGCTTTTAAACATAACTGTATCATGCTATGCTTGATTATGTGTCTCAGGCGTGTAACCCTATTGCTATTCGAACATGCCTCTGTCCCTCCTCTCAGCAAAGTCAAACCACAATGTTGACCTCTCACTTGGAGCAATGGGAACAGACAGCTGTGGTCGCGGCGCCGGGCCACTGGGGCAGAGACGTTGATTACAAACTTGCCCCTGTACAGTGGAGATACTTGGCCTGGGCTCTGTGACGATGGCTGATGCTCTTACGCCACCATGTAATCCTGGAGTAACCCCAGGACTGTGGTCTTGTCTACTCTGGCTACTGACACGGCTGGAGGGCCGCCACGTGCCTGTCTCTGACGGCAAGCAGAGGCCACACGGCTCAGATGGACACAGAGCTATGGCCGTGAACAATAAAATCCTATCGAACAACTAGCCATAAAATGTACACAAAGAAGACAAAACATGCTGGTTTATAACACCTGTTATAGCAGGCGTATAATGGTTTGGATTATTATGGTTTGCAGTGAAATATCAGTTTTGGAGCAAAGCCTTATATGCACTAGACTGTATGTGGCTGCTCAACAAACCTGTGGGAGGGACATCCTCCTGCTCATTCACCTGAGTGAAGGGTCCGAAGGGTCAAATTAAATGTGTTGACGCACTGTGTGCAGTCCTGACGTCAATGTTTACACTTAAATATCCTCATGTTTTTAATGCTCACTGGCGAACAGCAGATTTTACCATTCTGGAAAATCCTCCTCCAGCAACTAAAATAACACCAGCAGACACCACAAGAGGGCTATTTGTGAATGTCTGGGGCTTGGACAGAACAGGAAGTCACTGACCAAACCCCTGCAGGAGTGCCCAGCAGAGGATATGAAAATACCAGTGCCATTATTAAAAATAATAAAAATAATACTTCATTCTGTATCAGACTCTATGTAACCTTTTACCAGCATATAGCATAACAAACACCAATGTCCAGTTTTACTTGCCTTTCTTACATATGTATACAGCTATGTTTTGTGTGTGTATGCTTGTGCAGGCATACTTCACGCATGCAGCACTGTGTGTGTGTGTGTGTGTATTTGTCTGTGTGCATACTCATTGATGATGTGCATGGTTGTGTGTCTCTCACACACACACACACACACACACACACACACACACAAACAAATACTGCACAAGTGGTGTGTGTGTTTTTAATTGAGTAAGTGTTTTTAAGTAAGCCCTGATGCGCATAGGTGTATCTCAGACAGACAGACCCTCGCTCACAGACACACACACACACACACACACACACGCACCCATACACACAGCAGGTCTCAGACGTCACTGATGTCCTCGATTCCGTTGTGGGTCTCCTCGAGCAGCTGGAAGCGGATGCAGCGGTCCCTCTCCCAGCCGCGTCGGATGCGGGCCAGCCGGTGCGCCACGCAGGGCACAGCCAGCGCCAGCCGGCCCAGCAGCACCGCGCACGGCAGCACCAGCACCAGCATGAAGGTGGGCGGCAGGTAGAAGTGGTACGTGGAGGGGATGAATGCCCTGTTCCAGCCAAACAGCAGCGTGTGGAGGGTGGCCATCAACAAGGCGGCGTAGCCCATCCGTGACTGAGGAAAAGAGAGAGAGAGAGAGGGAGGAAGATGTTAGAGTGGAGATGAAGTAGGGAGAGATGAAGGGAGGTAAGTTATGGAGAGGAGAGGAGAGGAGAGGAGAAGGAGGTGAAGGAATAAGAGTGCAGAAAAACGGGATAGAACAGTGGAGAAGAGAGAGAGAGAGGTAAAGTGAGGGAGTGGGAGAGTATGAGAATCATAAGAGGAAAGGTTGGGGGGGGGTGGAGTAAAAAGACAAAAAAGAAGTTGAGAATGAGTGAGGGAGGCAGAAGAGGGAGAAGAGAATAACAATGAGAGAGAGGAAATGGGGGGATGAGAGAGCAGGAGATGTTTTCTGCAGGATCTGGTGCAGCACAGACACTTATGAAGACAAGGATGATTTCATGACTTCTTGAACTCGGAGGAGCTCAGACACATAATCTGGAACATTCCTGAATAGAGGAGGAGAGGCTGAATGCACAAGGGCATGAGATGCAGTGGAGACTGGAGAGTCAAAATGGCACCAACTGGTGCCTCACAGGGATGGAGACTCACATTTGTCTTTTAACACACACATACACACATTCTCTCTCTGTCCACACACTCATTTCATTCTGCGAGGGTATTTCCCCCAAAGTGTGGGCTATGCCATATTGAGAATATGCCACATCATATTGTCCATGATATACTGCACACAATCTTACTGTATAATAACCCTCAGATAGTTGAGGCCATGGAACGCAGTACACTGCATATGTCACTATACAGAAAAACAGCCATTGATATAATAATGACACTAATATAATCACTCCTCTCCACAAATACACATATGCACACACACACACACACACACACACACACACACACACATATACACACAGACCCACTTTCAGAGATACACACCCAGTCCAACCACTTTTAAACACATGTGTTCTGTAAGTCACCTTATGACACATGAGATTGATATCACCTTAGGATACTAATGGGCAGTTGAAGCTAGCAAACTAGCACAGCATAGAGCTGGACTTAAAGGTATACCTAGCAAGCCTGAGATTTTTTTTATCTCTGGAGCTCCCCCAACAGTTGCTGACCTTTTCAAAAAAAAAAAATAGCAACAACACTGAAAATTCGCACCAATACATGTGTTCACAAACCAAAGAAAGAGAACCAGCGATGATCATTTTCGCAGTGTTATGTTGACTGACTAGGTAACCATTTCGGTTTCAGTCAGTTTCCACTCGCCATCAAAAATCTATAATATAAGCACTAGAGGTGGCCGAGACTGCCTTCATTCACCCCATAATGAGCTATTTAACCATCTCAGTGACTACAAAGCTGGTACATTAACCTAAAACCATGAAATGTTGCTGCAATGTGTGCCTTTAAGATGATTCGAACACAGTGTTACATAGCAAAGTAACAATGTTTTTTTGTCACTGGTATGTCAGTCTCTTATATATTACACAATTATAATAATTACAGAATTATAATAATTACAGAATAATGTAGCTTCTTAAACCTGAGGCTTTCTCTCTTTCTCTCTCTCTCTCACACACACACACACCCAAAGCAAGCACACACTCTTCAGCATGGGTGTTTCCCTGGTGGCGGCATGTACTGTACGCGACCTCATGTCACCTATGTACAGGGCCTGGCCATCAGGATCAGGGCCTTGGGTGGCTGCAGTGACCTCGAGTTGCAGTGACCCGAGTTCTCTTCCATCTAATGAGAGCCCTCAAGGCCCGCGCTCGTGCCAACACAGAGCGCACTTGGACTTCACTGGGGCCCGTGATTATTTGGGCCGCCCCCCGAGCTAACAAATTCCTGAACTATAACGAGGTGGATGAAGAGGGGAGTGGTGTATGGTGGTGGTGAGGGGGGGCAAGAGTGCACAGCAATTCACCTGCTTGTTCCCTCCATTACGATTTCTGGTAAGTCTCCAGGCTTGAGGCAAAGTATCACATGGGTTTGACAGAGAGGGAGGAGAGGAAGGCTTGGCGCTTTAATGGTTGTGTGTGAGAGCTATGGTTCAAGTATAAGCCACAACACAACTCTCTTCAAACACAGTCTTTACTATGACCCATCTGTGGTCCTCTTTTTTACCGTACGACATGAATACATGAAAATAAGCCATTCCAGGCATGCATGGCCTATCCCTCCAATAAAAAAAACTGTAAAACCCTACAAAACCCTCTCTCCACACATGATGGAAGTTGTGAGCACAGGGACATCAAATCTGACCCAACCATCACTGTAGACTACACAATGGATGACAACACAGAACACACTTACAATACAGCATTGAGAGTCTAGTGTTCAGAACTGCTTTAATGCCAACTATCATAACTTGTCCAGTGTGGTGTCCAGTATCTAGAGAGCGGACAGCTGTCATGCTGCCCTCAATGCAAGCTCATGACGACCTGACGGATCCGACGGGGCCTGAGGTGTGTGGCCATGACATGACAGAAGACAGAGAGAGGAAGAGGAAAGGGAGTGGAGCACCAAGAGACAGACTGAGGACTGAGACAGACAGGCGGACAGACAGGGAGAAAGAGAGAGCAAGAGACACACACAGAGTGTCAGACAAAGACAAAGAGACAGAGATCAAAACAGAAAGGACGCAGAGAGAAAGTGAGACAGATAGAGAGAAAGAGAGAGAGAGAGAGAGACTCCCCAAATTTTATCCTAGGATCTAGCAGCATGTGACTAATCTCATGCCGTCTGGATCAGCTTAACATAAACATGAAGGAGTAGGAGAGAGAGACAGAGAGAGAGAGAGAAAGAGGGAGAGAGAGAAAGAGAAAGAGGGAGAGAGGAAGAGAGAGAGAGAGAGAGAGAGGGGGAGAGAGAGTTCAAACAGCACAAGGCAGCGATGGCTGAGGCAGAGAATGACAAATCCCCTCTAAATGAAACCATAATGGCAGATTTCACCTCTGTGCATTTCCAGGGACACAAGAGACAGCGAGAGAGAGAGGGAGAAGAGGGAGAAGAGGGAGGAGAGGGAGGAGGGAGAAAAAGTATTCCGCTCGTATGTCTGTGTGTGTGTGTGGGGGGGGCACATAAGAGAGAAAGCAAAAAAAACAGCAGCAGTAAGGGACAGAGATGGGATGATACAGGGCAGTGCTAATTTATAGTGCAATGATAGGTGAAATAGTCAGCTAGAGGGAGTTTGGGTACGCATAGAGATGTTAAGTATTGACAAACAAACTAAACCAAAATGTTCAAAACAGTAAACAAATCCATGAAGAATGCTTCAAACTTCTGCTCTCCAGCTATCGTTCCAATCAGGAACCAGCAACCACCATGTCTGAGATTGATCGCTGAAACTACCCTTTCTACAAACACAAAAAATCCATAAACAACTGTTTAAATTTCAGAGACTGAGGAAGTTAGTCAAGGACCCTTTTTGTCAAACCTTGCCACAAAACTGCTGGCACCAAGGCTGAGTAGATAAAAGAGCCAAGATTGCACTGGAACAGAATGCACTCTGAGAGCTGTGTTATCACCAAACCCCACCCTAGCAGACACCCCATCCGATGGCCTCCCCACATTCACCAGTGAACAGACAAGGTCAGTGTGCTAGTTTGGGCTGATCAGCATTCATTCAGTCATTTCTCATGAACTCTATACACACACAGACAAGACTGACAACTTGCAGACATATAAATGTACATGAAGTGCATGCATGCAATAATGTGTGTGTATGAGGTTACTGAGGATTACTGTTTACAGACACTGCATTTCACACACATAGACATGGAGTACACTCCTATATACATATATACTACACACAAACACACACACAAACACACACACACACACACACACAGACACACACACGCACAGATTTGACTAAAACACAATTGTGCAAACATTGTGCAAAATAGTTGCAACATAGATACAAACATACACACACACACACACACACACACTCACACACACACAACATTTGCAAGCTCACCTGTATAAAAGTGAACTCTCTCCAGTTGAGGGAGTTTCCCACAGAGGGCAGAGAGGCCACTGCCAGCAGTGAGAGCAGCCCCAGGGCCAGGATGCCTGCTGACACGTACAGCTCCATCCTCCACACCGACTCTTCATCCCACGAGTAAACCACACCGTCCTTCACCTGCACATCCACACATGCACACACACACAGTGCACACACAAACACACACACACACTCACATTAGCATGATGAGGAAATATACACATGGACACCAACATAAAACATGAAGCTGAAGTCCAGTACAGTCTACAGTAATTGGTATTGTTTGATTTGACATGACAAATATGGAGGATTTCTTTCACTTTCTTTGCCTTTAATGTAGCCACTGATTTGTAGGAGCGCATGACTCAGATTTTCAACAAGTAGTACATTACCTTTCCTACTTAACAATCACAAATACTGTACTTTGCTCAACAGGTGGCACCTAATTATTGAATAAATAACTAAAAAAAAATCCTATTACTTTCCTAATTGATTTATTAGCCATGTCAATTTAAAAAAGCAACTTACCACACTGAAGAAAACATTTCCTTTAGAAGAGTGACTGACAAGTGACTGGCTTTTTATTGTAACCCCGCTGCACAGTACAATTTTTCCAACAGCTTCAATGAACTGAGGTCATTGAAGGAAAATGTTGAAATTCCATTACTTGTCCAGGATCTCTGCTGACAGTAAGGACCCTGATACAAATATGCACAACCTGCCCAAAGCTACTTATACAGTGGCATTGGGGCGCTTGCATTTGGGCCCACCTATGGGCCTCTGGTGAAACACAAACACATTACAGACACCTAGAAAAAATGAGTGAGCGAGTAAGGCATAGATTCAGAGCAGTGTGTGTATGCGTGTGTGTGTGACAAAGGCTGCAAGCGGCGTGCGCTGCTAATTAGCAAGGATGTGATTGCCATGCACTGTCTCTGCTCAGTTCCCAAGGAGACGGGCAGGGGGGTGGCTTCGTAAGTGGGGTGAGTGAGGATCCTATGTTTACCCTGCCTTCTCTAACACATACAGAGTGACAGGATGTGTGTGTGTGTGTGTGTGTGTGTGTGTGTGTGTGTGTGTGAGAGAGTGCGAGAGTTAGGGGTAGAGATCTGGGACCTACATCAAACACTTCTGTCTGTTGTGTAAACATTTCTATATGTGTAATCTTTGTCAACAACACTAATAATAAAAAAAACATCTGTAAGCTGTGATGTGCGCAGTGTGTGTGATCAAGTCAAGTGGCATAGGTCACAAATACACCACCGATACAATCCAGTATGAAAGGCACAAAGCTAACCGCTGCGCTAACATCTGTGTAATCTCCAAATCAGGCAGTGCTCTTTAACATGCATCACAACAGAGGGGAGCTAATCACTCAGTGTAACGCAGCAGCCTCCCTTGGGGTGTTGATTGGCACAACCTCACACCACCCGTGTGCGCTGGGTGTCATCAGTAGGGGAGCAGCGAGGAACCACTAACAGCGCGGCAGGGTTCAGCATCATCACAGGGATAGATGGAGGCAGAGAGGGCGATGGGGTGGGGATGGGGTGGGGGGGGGTTGGAGAGCAGGATTGGATAAGACTGGGGGTGGTGGTGGTGGTGGGGTGTGTGTGTGTATGTGTGTGTGTTGCGGGGACAGCAGCTGAACACCAGTGCCAGGCCCGAGGCCTTCTGATGGTGCCAAAGGGAGGGGGCACAGATGTATGACAAAGACGACATGAGGGAAAGAGGATGTGGCAAGAACGGGAGCACAGCAAGGAGAGAAGGGGTGGGGGTGGGGGAGACTGACGCCATCAAGTCAGGAGACAGACTGAATGTCTGAGCGATTCCCCACCTTCAGAAATAAATATTCTAGAAGAATCCAAAGGTCAAGCAGTGGGTAGGGAATAGAAAACAAATAGGCTGCGTAGATCTGCCATGCTTGAGCCTAGTTAGTTTTACATATGCTTTCACTGAAGTTATTGGCTGGTTTATTGGTTATTGAGTGATTACCATTTTATTAACTGCAATATGTTGTCACATCAACAGTGAAACTTGATATTGCGGCTTTGGATTTGACATGAAATTTTCAAACTGCATTTTTTATGGCGGGGTCATGATTTGGTTTAATCAAATAAATCCAACAAGCTTCATTTGAATTAGTAAATAAATACAGTGAGTATTCACTTCCATGGGGCACTCTTCGCTCACCTGCTTGTATGCGTCGTTGAGCATCTTATAGCGGGCCGACCGTCGCATGGGCAGACAAAGGCTGTAGACGGCGTGCAGCGCGGCACACAGGAAAGCCAGCAGGCCCATCTGTTTGCGGGCCTGCAGCCAGCGGTCCAGCCAGTCGGGGAAGCGCCGGTACTTGGTGCCGTGCCACAGCTGGAGGAACGCCGCCAGCAGACCCGGAATGTAGACCAGCGCCAGCATCACCATGGCAACGGACGGGAGTGTGACGTTGACGGTGTCGATGGGCAACTTGTAGAAGACGTTCCTGCCATCTTTGATGTATGGGTGGAGGATGTCATGAAGGAAGTTGTAGAAGTAGAAGAACAGGAAGAGAGAGAAGGTGCAGACTACAGGTGTTGTCCACGTAGGGAAGAGGCGAAGTGGAGCGTTCTCAATGTCCCGCGCTGAACTTAAGCGTCCCAGATCCACAGGTATGAAACCCATGTCCCGGCACAGCTGGGCTACAGTGTTCTTGGCCACCACACTGTCACTGCACAGTAGCACCTGCACAATGGAGGAAATGTAACTCGTGTATAACAACAGGTGTATTACAACTCATTGGTAGGTTATTAATCATTCTTGAAGCCTAAAATTAAGTGTTTGTGTGCATTTATCTCTTATGTTTCCTATATCAGTTTCTTCATCCACTGCTAAGGACACACACCTGTCTACTGCCGTCTCTTGGCCCAGTCTGTAAAGTCCAGGCGGAGATGACATTGAAGCCCTTCACCACCACACTGTCGGGGAAGAGTGCAGCGAGCTGCTCCGCGTTTGAGGGCTCGTCATGGTTGATGCGCATGCCATTGCTAACATCCACCAGTGTTTTCCCAGCTAGGAACTCTTTAAGTCCACTTAGAGTCGAATAGTGTTCCACAAACAGCCCCACGAACACAACGTCGGCCTGAGAAGCGGCCTCCTGTTGAGTCGTCACCTCCGCCTCCTCAGG
The DNA here is from genome assembly GCA_015244755.2 of Tenualosa ilisha. NCBI lineage: Eukaryota > Metazoa > Chordata > Actinopteri > Clupeiformes > Clupeidae > Tenualosa > Tenualosa ilisha. Next base: position 3,552,975 of record PYXC01000495.1, on the reverse strand, counting down.
GAAGATCCCAGCAGAGCGTTTAGGAGTGCGGCTGCCGACCACGACCCGGTAGCCCGATGCTACCAACCGCAGTGCCAAAGAACGAGAGAAATCACCTGTGCCAAGGATACCCACCAGAGGGGCGTCAGTGCCAACGTCGGACAGGGTACTTTGCGGGCTCCGTGGAGATTTCAGGAGTGGCTGCTTCATATCTCCCTGAGGCATGACTACGAAGCAGTATGCCCCTGTTTCCCTTCTCCGTCCTATAGCGTAAATGCCCCCAATTTATTCAGTGTTAAGCAGGTCTGCAAAAAGACAGTAGAATGTCCAGGTTTTCTAAAGGAATGACTAGTAGTTTTTAGATTAAGGCCAACTTACATTATACTGCTGAATGTATGAACATATGTTATTCATAAACTCGGCTTTCATCAGGGTACTGATGTTTCATAATAGAAATGAGAAATCCACAAAGTTATATGCAGAGACAAGAACAAATATGTTCATGTCGATTTCAGCCCTAGAGGGTGTTACATGTGTTTAAAGTTACAGCAAAACAGGCTAAGTTACGTGAAACTGTCCTCTAACGTTCAGCTAATTCAGCTAGCAACTTACCCACGTCCTTGATTGGACTCTCTGTCAGACAGTATTAACATTTGGTAAACCTGACACCATATAAGTTACAACAGGTTTACAGTGAATTTCACATATATCAAGAGAATTCACCCATTGGCAGCTTACATAATATATCTCTTTGACTTTTTACTCTACGTTGACTTCTTCGCGTGCTTCCTCCTCCGCTGTTCTACTTTCCTCTGCTGACTGACTGTAACTTACCACCGTGACGTCTCACAAAAATACCCCGCCCTTTACTGGTCCGTGTGTGTGTGCAAGAGATAAAAGTTCCCGGGAACGTGGGACAGTGCTGCAGCCAGCATGTACATCTGTCTTATCCCTACAAATGTGTCGATTGTTCGTGTCCTTTTGCTTATCTATGAGTTGGAAAACGAAGAAAGAATCAACTTCAGTAAGCCTGCTGTTGTCTATGTTGTATAAGGTAAGGTGACCAGACCACCTCGATTAACAGGGACAGTCCCCGATTTTGGTGGACTGTCACAAGTAAAATACAAGAAAACCGACTTTGTCCCCGATTTTTGAAGCTAAAGAATTACTTATTTGTCGATGTTATTGACTGTAGAAATAGGAGTGTTTAGTGGAATTCAGTGAAATAGTATTCAGGAATTAGGAATTCAGTGTAATAGGAATAGGAATTCAGCGTAGACTAATTTATAAGCTCAGCGCCAAGGGTTTGCGGCATACCAATACTATACATTTACATTTACATTTATGCATTTAGCAGACGCTTTTATCCAAAGCGACTTACATTTTGTCAACTATCAATTGTTTAGGGCCAGTCTCCCCTAGAGCAAGATTTCTGATATAAAACTTTGGTGTAGGCTACTCAACATTTTCAGGTTCACTATAGGCCTCAAAGACAATATGGTTTGTCTCAGAAATATTAACCATTCATTTTTCTTTACTTTCCTGTACATTTGTCCAAACCATGGTCTATACAATCATAATTTGCTGACTTTAGGCCAGCTGGACATAAGACCAAATGGCAACACACAACATGGTGTAGAGCCAAAAAATATTCATACTCATTATTTGTCATTATGCTTAATGTCAACTCTACGATATAGGATTTGCCATCACATCTATAAGTATACAGGGAAATATTAATCCTCCCCAGGCCCTTGTGATGTGGGCCACCTGTCCAGGTGAAGCTAGAGCCAGGCCAAGGCCTATTTTAAATGATAGCAAATGTAGTAAGGTTCATTTCATTTCTTTTTCTTTTTCTTCATCATTAAAATAACACAGAAGAACTATTTTATGTATACATTTTAATGTAGTCCCTGGTAGAGTCCCTTTAAATCTTAGGCTGTGGGAGTGACTGGCAAACACAGCAAAGTTGGGTTTTGACCGCAGGTTAGAGGCTGTCATCACCGCTACATCAGGCTGCCTTTGCTAGGAAAGGAAGGTTAAACCCTTCAGGGGGTTCATTCCATCTGTGGTGCACTCTCTCATCACTTCTAAATATCATTGTTTGTTTATTTGCCTATTGATGTTGTGTCTCAAAGGTGGACATGTGCATGGCTTAAGGCTGAACAAGACAACACAAAATGTCAATAGACGCACAGCTAGTTGCTAAGAGGCCAGGCAAAAAAAGGAAATGTGCTGGCTAGACAGTATATTGACCTCAGAGTGTCAGAATGGAGTCTTCTACTGGTAGCATGTTGGCATTCGGGTGTCTTATGAAATGTTGTCTACAGCCTACGATGACACGGCTATAGTATGTTCCAGAATGTGCTGTTAGGCAGTTCTGAGGCTTTTTCCCCCTTGTGTTCATCATGTGCACTGTGCAGTGACCATGTTGGGTCGTTTTCTCTTTTGCCCTTGAGAAAGAGCAGTCAGCTGGTGACAAATACATGTTGAAAAGACAGACACAGCACTAGACACTGTGCTGCCACTGCATAGTGTGGGAAGAAGACCTAATAATATTAAAATCCACAGATAAAACACTATTCAAGCCATGAGTTTGTCTGTACCATTGTCTGTACCTTAACATTTTGCTGGAAAAGAGTCATGTGCATGTAGATTCAATTTGAAATTCAACCGTCTTTTCAACTACTATACTATTCATGCTGTACATGGATTAATCCTGGCAGAGGAAGAATAAAGAATCTATTACTGCTATTATTATTGTTTGCTTTAGCTATATTGAGGAACCAAAACCCAAGAATTTTATCTCCATTGAGTTATATCTTCATCTTGACTCTTAAATAGAGTAGAGAATAGAAAAGATTGGAATATGGATAGACTGAAATATGGATGGAACAGAATGGAATGGGATGGAAGACTCTTATGTTATTGCCTCAAGCTCACTCAAGCTGCATTCATTTGTGTGAGGCCCCCTCGCTGGCAAGCCCGCCTTGGGTTTCGTGTCATGTCACGGATAGGGAATACACATGGTGTCTGTACCACTCCACCCTCATCCCAGCCGACAGCTCTGTCCCGGCTTGCGCTGAGTGCCAAACATGTCCACTCCATGGAAAAAAAAACATTCCCCTCACCCTCACCCCCTGTTCATTTCATTCTCACAAGTTGCTTATCCACATTAGCATAACCTTGATGACATCCTTCTTAGTTTGGAGCTGTAGTGAGACTCTTCAGTTGGAGGCTTGCGCTCCCATGCTGCTGTTCACACTCCTGTAAGCTGAAGTGACAAGTCACACTGCATCCCAGACCAAATGAGCTGCACTGCTACTTGTGTGTGCTCTCTCTCTGCCGCATGCTGCCAGCTGAGCCAAGCGTTGTGGTGGTCAGTGTGGCTAATGGAGCTGTGAAAAATCTCTGTGTCGTTAAGCAAATGTGTCCTTACTATAAATGGGCATGTTGTTAATTGTGTCATTTAAATGAAACTAATACTTCCTGCGAATGCCTCACAGAGAATATGTAATCAACAAAATTGTCACATATTTGTGTTCTGGAAAAGGATTGCGTGCATTGATTTAGTCACTCATTTGTGGCACAGAAAATCCTCTGTGTGATCCAGGACGCCCCCTGTGAGAAGGTGACCGCTTTGGCTGAAAAACAAAGCACCTCTTGGAGCTTCACTCTCAGTCTTATGTTGACTGACTGGAACGAGGAAAATATTTACTGTCAAACATTTTCACATTAAAAATTTGACTCTCCGATTATTTATTTCAAAGCATTTGGGGTGTAAATAATTGGAAAAATAAAGTCATCAAGAATACTACACCACACAGTGACAATATTATAATTTTCCTCTCTCCTTCTCAACAGTCAAACATGCTTTTATCATAAATACATCTTACATAAATACATTTACAACTCCAATCCACCTCAACACGATGTAGACATTACCTAGACACAATATGGGTCACCTCAAGAGAGTGACCCATGGTGACGCAAGAGAGCTCAGCGCACTCCCCTAACGCATAGTGAAGGAACCTTCAGTGGTGAGCCCAAATCTGTCTGGCAAAGTTAAGATGTGTCACTACACACACACACAGCACACACTCACACAGCCCAGGGCCTGTGAGTCAGCTCATGGAGCTAACAGACTCCCCAACTCAAATACAGGGACTCACACACACAAACAAACACATACACACATACACACACACACACATATAGGTCAGGCCAGACAGTGAATAGACAACAAACCCATTTGATAGGGGGCAGCAGCCAGTCACCAGCCCTACACGTCTCACCCACAACTCTTAGTAGTTATAATCAGTCTGGATGACGGTCATGAGAATCCAGTTGTCCATGATAGTTGTTTATTGTTTACACTTTAAAATTTTTAATTTGTGAGCATACATAAGCACTGGTGGCTTTTATAGGCTATTGAAGCCATCAAATTTCAGTCACTTTCTTATCATCAAACATTGACATCACTGTAAAATATTATTGTCAGAGCAAAAGCAAAAAAAAATCCACCTAGACTGTTTCATTTCAGTACCATGATGTGTCAGATGATGAGTGAAGAATTTATGATTAGTCCATTCTCCTTCACAGTACACCATTGCAAATTCTATTGATCTTATCCACAAAGACAAGGCAAAGGCAGAGAGACAAGATATGACAAGCTCACCCTCACCCCCCAGCCCCACAGCCTGCACCCAAACACAGTCATAAAAGGCCCCGAAGATGCCTTTATTTATTTCCAAAGAGCTGTCCTCAACGAGGCCCGCCTCTTTGCTACTGCTGGTGCCAGAATCTTTTAATTTGACCTTTTTATATGGCAGCTCACGTGCAGGCCTGCGTGCTCACCGAGTCCCATTCGTCCGCGAGGATGGAGCCCCTCGTGTTGTTCTCACTCCTCCCCGTCACAACAGAGGTCTCGTTCTCTCCTCTGATCTCAGCTGCCAATCATAGGGGTTTGTTGACAGACGGCAACACAGACATCCACGCTCCACTACACCCCCAGGCTCAAGCTCCCACACCCCCACTCCCTGTCCCTTGGTCACTTGTTTAGGATAATAATCAGCTGTTGGGCTTTGGATGGGGGTGGTGGGGCATGCATGACAGAGGAGGGATGGGGAGGGTTGGGGGAGAGGTGTCTCCACAGCCTTTAGGCAGAGCTGTCTTCAGGGGTGAGAACGTCCTTGACGTGGGAAACAGCTTGACACATCATGGAGGGAAACTGGACGATTGTTTGTTATGTCACCAAATCACGATGCACAGCAGCACAGCAACGCTTGGTCCCCTGTGAGGGGACCGGAACTGTGGGGGTCACCGGCAGGTCGGATGCCCCCAAGCAGGGCTAAGCTCACTGTGGAGAGAACCTCAGATGGCTCTAGATTAGTGTCCGAAATGGCATGAAAGGGTGTTTTTCACACTGGACTGGACAGTCGTTTGTTTACCACAGCTATCATGTTTTTTGCACTGCATTCTGTGACTAAAATGTTTTGCACCATTGCAGTCATGCATAAACAAGATTGGGTTGTAACATGACTGTGGATGATTATGATATCGTCTGTTTATTTCCTCTGTGGTTGTGTGATGTCCAGTTAATTGGCAACAGCTGATTTTTTAAACCCTAATTTAGTTGAATTGTGATTCATCATCAACTGATTCAATTCACTGTAAAGGGACATGCATCAAGCCATGCGTGCCTCAAGTATGAATATGTCTCTCTCTGTCCCTGTCATGACTTCCAGCCTTTGTCATGCCATGTGTGCCTGTAGGCCTCCATGCCTTCCTCTCAGGCTGTGTCATTGGATAAGCCCCTGACTTGGGCTCTGCCGCACCGTGGTCCATGTCCAAGTCTCTCTCGCGCACACACACACACACACACACACACACAGCGCAAGCGAGGCAGGCGCATGACCTTCCCCATTCGCCACAGCCGCAAGGTGTGCAAATTTCACCGAAAAGGTCACCTCTGCCATCCGTGTGAGTGAATGCATGCGGACCAAGCAGTGGTGTTGGCAACACTGGCGGCTGGGCGCACTAGTTTTTGTGCTGATGCTCAACACAAAACCCAGGCTACAGTGTGCTACATGTCAGATGGGGCAAGGTATGGGTTGAAACTTCAGTCGATGTGACAGCACGCACAGGACATCCTGACCTGAATTCCAGCAGAAACAAATGCTGTGTGTTTTTATCACCCTTGTTCATTATGACAGCTGGCTGAAATGTCACAGACCCCAAACACCATGGTCATGGTGCTTATGCGTCGTCATATAACAGGTGCTTTCGTTGAAGTAAAGTAACCTTGCAGTGAATGCACATCTCACTCCAGAGCCATGCATGGGCACGCTGATAAAATTGACCTTTCATGCTCAAACTACTGTGGTAGACTCAAAGTTTAACTTAGGTCCTATGTAAAGAGGACAATAATTTTTTAAAGGGATGGAATTATAATTCATTTCATTTGTTTATTCATTGCTTTGTCATCTTGGACTAATATCAGAATCAAACAAATGTCAACAAACATGATGTCACTCAAATCATCTACCTGTCACAGATGACCAGATACCAAATTCATATTATGACTGTGATACACATGAATGGACTAAGAACACTATAAAGGAACACTGTATTATCTATCTGCAATACCACATCACAAATAGCATGATGCAGGTTTCTAGTATAAACTCAAACACATAGCTCACTTTAACTTAGGAATAATAAGTATGAGACTGTTAAATGGCATGACTAAATTCTCCATCACATTATACTGGCATCATACTCTATCCACCATCCATAGGATTCATTTATTTCAATAAAGTAAGTTATTGTAACGTTTTAAATATGTTTTACCCCCACATCAAGACACCTGTTTAATGCAATGCATGATGTGTACATGAGTGAACACTGAAAGCACTAAGCTAATTAATATAGCACCTCTAATTTACATTTTAAACCCTGAAAATGTCACATTTCACTGTAAGCCACAGGCAACATGCAAGCGCACAAGGAGAGTGGGCATAATCCAAACAGAAGCCTCACAAATATTAAGCTCTGCTTTCTGTGACCTGTTCAACTGCAGATTACTGTGGTTTAATGATGGGGACATGGAGCTCGGCGGGGGCTCTGACACAGCCCGGGCCTGTCGAGGCTGCAGATAAAGGGGGCATCTCTCTGCCACAGTCCACCCACCCACACCCGTGGGGATAAGCCTGGATCTGACAGGGTGTCAACCAGAGCCCATGATCTCATATCTTCCACTTGTTTGTCAATCGGCTCCAGCATTCAGCAAAGTCTGTGGTGCTTGTGTGTGTGCGTGTGTGTGTGTGTGTGTGTGTGTGCATGTATGGTTGCATGTTGGGTGAGAAAGAGGGTTGTTGATGAGGTTTGCATGTGTGATGAGTTTATTGATGTGTGTGTGTGTGTGTGTGTGTCCTTTTGCACACTAATATCATTACATAAGCTAGGAGGGAAGAGAAAAGGCCTATAACCCCTCATTTCATTTATCAACTTGGGGTGTCAGCTTAAGCAACCGATAATAATATTATAATCAATTGCGTCAGCATGACCTCATTTAGAGAATGCTGTAATGACTTCACACATGCAGTGATGCACTTCTGTACTTTTAAATAACCCCATCTCCTTATAGTTCTGAATGATCCATGCCATATACAAGTGACAACAGATGGGAATAGTAGCCTACTGTAATGCAAGATCTGTGAAGGTGCACAAGACTACACATCTATCTCCAAGAATCTCACCTCTCCCTGCAGGTCTTGCCTGTCACTTCATAGTAAACTGCAAATGAAATGAGTTAGACTTTAACTTGGGTTATTTGGATTCACTTCTCGCACATAACATGTTTTTCCAAGTGTTCATTTTGGATTGTTCTTGAGTCTATAGTGGAATAGATTGAAAACACACCAGGTGCAGATTAATCTAATAATGGCCAGGTTCTTAGAAAATGTTATTTGGTAGGAAAAGAGAGGCACCCATTAAATCACTTGTAAACCCTCTCCTGTGCAGTGACACTATGCTAAACATTAAATATGTTTGACACTGACAGATGTGAGGCTCTTAAAAAGTACATAGCTTTTCACAGATATGTTTCATTTAACATATACTATTTCAGCATTTCCAATAATTTCCAAAAATGTATTTAGCTACGGACATCACTGGTATATATCACACGGCCAGTGGAAGAATGGGAAGGGTTTTGAACTGGTAGCTTAACTGAAAGGATGGGGTGTGAAAAGTTAAACCTGCTGCACCAGAAGGCAAGGATTATCAGATCTGTTGTAGACGTGAAACCATCATTTTATGAGAGATTAGAAGTGAGTACTGACTGAAGACTGAAAAACATGATTTTGCTTGGTTAGTGTGGGACAGTGATATATGATCAATGGCAATGACAGAGCGACCCTATGTTTGGAGAGCCCTGTTAAATTCATGCTGTGCACCCACAAATTAGGCCACTCAGTAGGCTACCCTTCATTTCCAATGAACATGTTAATGGAATATTTTTTAGGGAAATGGTATCAGATTGCAATTTCTGGGTCAGAACCCAGCTTTCTGTAGGCATACGTTTGTATTTTCCATATAGCAGGAATATTCTGATAATAAAACGGCTTTAAGCGCGGTGGTGCTGAAAGGACAGCGCCCGTCCTGATGGTGCAGGGGAGGATCGCGGAGGCGTTAAACTCCTTGTTCTAAGATTCTGGAGTGTCAAGAAGGCACCACTTTTTAAAACCCCAACAAAACATTGCAGCGGAGATGCACGGATCACCAGCCATAGACCTGACGCGTATTAGGGGTCTGAAGTAGTTTCGTAGTTCAATATTCCTCAAGTCGTCCTGAAATGGGATTTGTAAATCATACATAAAGATTGCGCGATTACTGTTTTGGACCATATAATCCAAAATTCAACAGGCTTTGCCTCTCAATGAGTTACGTCAACAAAGCTTTCTCTCTCTCTCTCTCTCTCTCTCTCTCTCTCTCTCTCTCTCTCTCTCTCTCGACCCCCCTCTCTCACTCTTTCTCTCTCAGAAGAGCTGAGATTGCTTGGAGCGCTTCACGCTCAGTCCTGAGAAGCGACTGCCCGTCCAGCCATGCCGGCATGCGTCCCCTCCGTCTGCTCTCTGAAGCGTTGTGATACTGGCATTACCGCCTGAGGCTTTCGCTCTCGTCAAAACGGTGGTGTTGAAAAAACTGGCATTCCTCCTGTGCACCCTCTCGGCTTTAGGACCAAGTTTTTTTTCTTGTCGGAGCGCACCACAAAAAAGCCTTTCACGATTACTTCTCAAAGTCCTCCCGATTTTCTGTCGCTGGCTTCCCGGGCTCTCCAAAGGAAGCGACTAGTTGCTGCTGTCGTCGGCATCGTCATGGTGTTGGCACTGATCATCGCTATACCACTGCTTGTGCAAAGTTCCAAGACTTCTGCGCACTACGAAATGATGGGCACTTGTAGGATGATTTGCGACCCGTACAGTCCGAAAGCGAGTGCTACCGCCATGGAGGTTATGCAGGACTTAAGCGCGATTCCGTCTCCGCCGTTTGTTCAAGGGACTAGAGGGGAACCGGGGAGGCCGGGGAAACCAGGACCGAGAGGTCCACCGGGAGAGCCGGGACCACCTGGTCCTCGAGGACCTCCCGGGGACAGAGGCGTTTCGGGGAGGCCCGGTTTCCCTGCTTTAGCTTCTGGGACTGCGCGGACTGAAACGGGAGAGGTCGGCGCAGCCATCGGGAGCACAAAAATAGCATTTTATGTTGGACTGAAGAACCCACATGAAGGATATGAAGTGCTAAAGTTCGACGACGTGGTCACGAACTTAGGGAACCATTACGATCCGTCTACGGGTAAATTCACCTGTCAGGTCTCCGGGATCTATTTCTTCACTTACCATGTACTAATGCGTGGAGGAGACGGAACAAGCATGTGGGCCGATCTTTGCAAAAACGGGCAGGTAATATGTCTTCACTCCTGATCTGGATAATTTCCAAATAACTTACTTTTGCAGATGGTGTTGTACTTAACGGGGTGAGCTCTTAAAATTTAAATACGAAAACATTCTGGAAAAGTTTGTGCGTAATTTGGATGCCGAACTTCTGTTGATGGGCTTGCAAAGTGAAAGAGCATACATGCTCATCTCGTCTTAATCTACTTGTGCCCGTTCAGTCTACTAAATAATGAGATTATTGGATTTGCTTGTAGTAAAGATTGGCTAGAATAAATCTGTGCGATCTTTAACATCATAGCTGGGATATTATAGCCCAACAATACTGGATCTTTTTGCTGATTGTAGGAGAGGCGGAGCAGAGCACACTAGATGACTTTTATTTAAAACCAAAATTTGTTCCATGCTTTAAACTACCCTACTCCACAACGTATGTAACGTAGTTAAAAATGCAAACGAACAATATAAGGTGAACTCATAAGACACACAAAATTATTGAACGACTTTCATTTGAATCTACAGGTTCGTGCAAGCGCAATAGCCCAAGACGCAGACCAAAACTACGATTACGCAAGTAACAGCGTCGTACTGCATCTGGATTCGGGCGATGAAATTTACGTCAAGTTGGACGGCGGCAAAGCTCATGGGGGCAACAACAACAAATACAGCACTTTCTCCGGCTTTATTTTGTATCCAGATTAACTCGCCACAAGAGCCTCGCTATACACCCATGACTCTCCCTGCTTTGGAAAGAAATGCTCAGATTCCGAAGTACGGTTATCTTCCTAGGATTTCTTTTTAATTGTTTATTTATTTTGTGATAATGTTATTATTTAAATTTTGTGAAGACCAGAGAGAACACAGAACAAAGTCCAAATTGACCCCACTGTTCACTGTAGTTCAGCAGGAGACATAGCTGCTTATTTCGTTTGAATGTGACCTCTGTGTTGTAATCAGAAGAAATATGTCTCTATGAATAGTTATATGTGATATACAATTATATGTAAGCCACAACCAGTTGTGAAGAAAAGAAAATCATGTGTGATGTCCCTGAGAGAATATATTATGTTTTTAATGCTTTCATATGAAATAACAACTCTATTAACCAAGTATGTATATCAATAAACACTGTTTTTGTATCTTGTGTTGAGTTATTTCACCCATAGCTGCATTGGTTAATGGTGAGTTCTCAGTATTAGTCATGCTGCATGCCTAAATAGCTTATTTCAAGTGACCCTTAACTATAGTTGGCTATATGACTCAGCGAAAGCTGTCAAAGTGGCGGAGGCCGAGGTTTGTCGTGGTGTTAATTCAAAAACCTTAATATTTTTTGAGGTTTCACCTAGTATTATCTCTCTCTGTCTTTCTCTTTTTCTCTCACTCACACACACACACACACACACACACACACACACACGTAAACACAAAAACACGCATGAACACTGAGAACACCATCAAAACACAAATCATTGGCTTGGCACAAAAAACACACACACACACACATCCATGTCAAGACCCCGCCAAACTTCCCTAATAGTCAGCTAACGGCGAGACAGCCTCTGGCTATAAAATTTACAAATGAGAGCCTCCCTCCCTCGGCGTCATCTGTATTCCCTGTGGTTGTCACCACCCCACCCCACTGCTCCACTCAGCCCCTGCCTTGTCAAGAGAAGACATCAGAGGCTAAAAGGAATGATGGATTGATGAGGATTTTAAGGCTGGTATTGGGAACGAGGGTGGCAGGTCCCATCCTGCTGTGATGTATGTATCCCCTCACTGACATCTGTAAGGGTAAGGAGCTTACTGCTATGTCACCTTTTCGAAAAGTTCTCCCGTTTTTGCTAGTCATTGAAAACCAAACAATGAAGACAGGTCATCTTCTGAGATGTAAATCTGACCTATTTTGGGCATAAATCTTAAGTTATTCCAGCTTTGGAAAAAGTTGGCATTCCAAATACAGGCATGGTGCTTCTGAAGATTACATGAGGTCATTCTGAAATGATGGAAAGATGTTTTGACTTGTGATGGGCAGTGCAAATCTAAAGCAAACACGAGCTATGCAAATAACATGTGGATGATCTTGAGTACGTTGCATCACAATGTCAGCGAAGCAAATCATTCTTTTTTACCTCAGCGACCAATAAAATTGTGTTTCATTCCCCTTCAGCTCCAGCTGCGCCATGATTGGCCAGCTGTTTGTTGAGGCCTATAAACTAAACAGCAATCAAGCAAAGCCAATATTAGCTTGAACCGTTGAACACTTCTAAGTTTACAGCTTCAGCCTCAATCCAACATCCAGATATACAAATTTTGTCCCATGATTATTTTCCATCTTGGAAAAGCCTTTGTAAGTCCTACAGCTGATCACAAATGCACCTGCTTCTTCTGCGTAAAAATGGTACTAATCTTTTGTAATAGTGCATTTTACAAAGCTTCTGCGGATAATTCATGGGCATCTGTAAATAAATTTTGTAAATTGGGCATCTGTAAAGACTGTAAAACTGGATATATCTTATTTATATCACCGTGTAAATGTTTTTTGTGAGACTGTAGGGGAAGTGAGCCGGGGTCACACAAATGGCAGAGAACACCAGCATGTGCTGAGGAGAAACCGCTTAGCCAGTGACAAGGAGAGACATGAAAATATGCCCCACCCCCCCACAAACACACAACGCATCATCCATCACCCATCGCCTTTGCTCTAACACACATATACACACACAAACACTTCCCCTAACCCCCCTGTCATCCTTCAGCAGGTGAAGCAAGCTGATGAAAACCAGACAAGGAGAGAAGAAAAGACAGAGGGGAATGGATCGAAAGAAAGAGAAAGAAAGAAAGAGATGACATGGCAAAAACAGAGGAAAGGAAAGGGAAGAAGAACAAGAGAGGAATTAAAAGAGAGCGTATTTTCTGTGAGGCAGTGGCCTCTGAGCGTTATGCTGCACGAGAGAGAGCGTGATACCTGGTGGCCAGGTGACAATGCGGCATCTCTGGGAGAGAATAGAGAGACAGAGGCAACAGGAGATCAGCCCACTGACAGTCGTCTCCCACTAGCATTTAAAAATACCCCTGACCTGCCCACCTCCATATGACAATGGTGACAGGGGAATAAGGAGGCTATCATTTGCTGAAAGATAAAGATAAGCACAACTTTATTCTCTTGTCAGGGTTTCATACAAAAGGGCATTCAGGAACCAGAAGTTCAGTGAAGAGAGGTTTCATTCCAGAGGAATAGAATCATCTACAGTTATCACCTCGACTGAAAAATCTGCTGACTTCTGAGAAAACAAACAGTTTGAGTTTTTTTGTGGTCAAGCAAAACTACAGGTTATCATTACATTAAATGGTGTGCAGCACATTGCAAACAGTCATCACCACACAAATATTCACATTTTTGTTCATCTTTTAGAACACAATTGCTTTCTGTTTTCTACTTTGGTGCTACATTACATGAGAGCTGTAAGCTAATCACACAGCATGATAATTAAATGGTACCTCATAAAAGCTTACTTTTTTATAACTGTGCTTACAGCTTTATCTGTGTTCAGTAAAGCTCATGGGAGTTGCTCTGTTTACTGTATGTACTATATGTTGCTCATACTACCCTGCCAATATATCTTCAGTCTAATGTGTGCAATAATTATGTTCTCTCCTGCCTTCCTAACATGGAGATGTTTCAAATGCCACAATTAGAGACAAGGAACCTATTTAGAGGGTGGCCATCCAGGCTCTCTCTCCACTGGTGAAAGAGGCGCTCGTCACTGAGGTCTGAAATACAAACAGAAATTATGGGGAACTGCACATGCTATTTCAGACAATGAACTAACCTCTCCCTTCCTCCCTCCCTTTCTTTTTCTTTCTTTCTCTCGCTCGTTGTGTGTGTGTGGTGTATGTGAAAATCAAGATTTCTATGAATGTAAAAGAGTATGTTCTCCATCCCTTACCTTACATAAGACTGTGGCCTACTTAAGGATGCCCAAATCCACTTGTGCTTCATCTGACCCAAAGCTAAGGAAAGCGAGAGAGACAAAGGTGGAGAGGAAGTGCTTTGGACAATAACAAGGTACTATATTTAGTCTGGCTTTCACCTTCTGTCTTTGTGTTGAGGAAACTGCAACAATACAATCTACTATTATCAGATACAGTTATAAGTCATAAGAAATTTCATAATGTTTTATAAAGCCCAAAAGACTTTCAAATGACCATATTGTTGACATACCATTGCTGCTGTATTGGCTAATTTCAATTAAATTTAATTAAATGTTAGCTTTCAGTCTTCCCTCTTTGTAGATTGTAGATTGTAGATTGTAGTTTTGCCTAATTCAAGTGTTTCAGTTAGATCTACAGTATAAAGTCGACACACTTTACCATCATTCATAGGCTACATAACTTTACCAGCATGACAAAATAAATGACCTTTCAAACATCACCTTCCTTAAAACTAGCATTATCTGTGGTTAAATGATGAGTAGGTGGAGACCACATGTTATTCCAAGTTATGTTGACTGTGTTTGTGTACATGGCAACCATTCAGCTACAGGATAAATATTTCTTGGCAGAGGAATTGATATTTAGGAATAAATCGCTACATTTCTTGTTGCTGTGGCTTTGTCTGAAGAAACTGAGCTAGGTACATATGCGTCCGTTCTATACGTAAATATAGCACAGCGGAGGGGGTTTAATGGCACTCAGCTTTGTTCGCCTCGTGCCTAACACCAGTCCTAAGTTGTGCTATAATCACAATGTAGAAGGGCCTCTCCGGGCTTGTTGCCTAAATGGCCGTGCCAAAGTCTGAGACACGGATCAAATGAGCCCAATAGGGTCTAACACAGGATTTTTTAAAATGATTTGAATGTTATGGTTACATTTAAAATTCACAAAAGGTTATTTTTCTATTTAGCATTTGCCTTTTCCCCTATATATAATATACAGATAAGGAAATAACTGTGAGTTTAATTTCCCTGACTAATTGTATTTCGAAGAAGGTCTAGATATTGTCTTTAAAAGCAAATTAAGGTTTGCCAGCAATGTGCGACAGAAACAAAGAGAGATAGGAGGAAAAGCGGGAGACAGGGGAAGAGAGAGACCCCATGTGCATGAGTGGTCAGCAGGTGCATCGACAGAGTCTAGAAATGTTCCTGACCGGAAGCGATTGCGGGGAGACAGCCCACAACTCCAAGCTCCAGACGGCCTAATGAGACACACAACTGGGCTGAATGCTGATATTAGCCTCTCCTCCCCCATCGCCATACACAATTCTCACACACAAATGTTTGGCTAATGTCTGTGTTGCTAACAACATCTCTCAATACAAGAGCAGCATATAGAATACCAAATTTGTGGAATTTAGAAAAAGCCTAAATCCTAAATCTTCATTCAAATAATCTGCCAGGATGAAATTAAAGTGTGCGCCATTTGTGCTTGTGCTTAAATACTAAACCTAAGACCTTAAACGTTAGACACGTTTATAAATGTATCTATAAAAGAAACATGTCCAAAGTCCTGTTGCGGATGATGGCTTCATTTGAGACTGATTCTGCATGGCTGAACAAGGCTACCTCGTGCTTACGCTGAACCATCAACAATCCCAGGTGCCACTGGTGGTGAGTCGGGAGTGGAGATTGAGCCGTGTGAGCGAGCCGAGGGGAGACGAGTGAAAGATTGGGAGGTTGACAGGACGCGCCGCAGACTCCGGAATGGATGTTGGGGGGTCGGAGGCTGCCTCCGTGCCAGGGATGTGATTCATCGTGACAGGTGACTTACTGACGGTGTGCAGCGGCAATTAGAGTCGCCCGTATTCACACTCAACCATCGTCGCCTCTCTCTCTCTCTCTGTCTCTCTGTCTTTGGCCCCAGACTTAAGTTCTGGCCCACGGTTTGACTTTGGTCACATGCCTGCTCAACTAAGTGAGCTCAAGGCAGATCTGCTTCCATGATGATCTCTACAGTATACAATTATAATATACATTTATACAACTATACAATTATAATATACAATTGTCTCTCTGTTCAACTTACACTTGAGAAAAACACAAAAAAGCACGTGAGTGTCAAGTCAAGTGTGTCAAATTATCATCCAATAGCCTATCTATAATTTCTCTATGAATTTATACCGGCCCATTGGGACGCAGGATTGACTTCGAATACCACACTAACCAACCAATAACACTAGTGCTCACATTGTCTTTCAAATATTATATAATAGATATATTAAACTTTTCGCCTCACACTACGCTACTCTGCTACCACTGTTAGATAAGTCAGAAGGAGCGATGGTGGGACTCTTACTGTGACACGAGTCCCCTATGTGGCATTTAAATCTCATCCTCTGACTTAACAAGACATTTCATTATACAGTTCCTGCGGATATCCTACAGTGTGGTAGCATAAGCAGGACTAGCATAGCAACTAGCATCACCCCGAGTTTATTAGCATCAGTGCAGTAGCTGGAGTCTGATGCGGGGTCCTTGGCTCCTAAACTGGGGGGGTCAGGGGCCCAAGCAGGCCTGGTGGCTCATATTTATATAAATAAATGGTTTAAGGAGGTACCTCATCCATATTAGGACATAGTCCAAAGAATGTCATTCTCATTTGTGTTAGGCTACCTTGCTCAAATTGTGTGCAGACCAGTGCTTGTAGTATCATGGTAATACATTGTTGTCAGTAATGTTTAGAGTCAGTGGGAAATAGTCATTTGTTTTCCGTACACTTGAATTCAAAGGGTAAATGTAGTGAAAAACAATGCCTCATCCATTTACTTTTAACCACCGCGTACTTTTTTATCCCTTGTCCAATCTCTGGCTTTGGGCTGGAATGGAAAGAGAGAGAGAGAGAGAGAGAGCACAAAAGCCCCCTATGTCTCATTTGTCAATCTGACTTATTTTTGGGTGAGGTGTCAGTGTCTGTTTCCCTGATTGCCACTCACACTGAGGCCCATTCAGTCATTCTTGTCGCGTCAGTCTCCCGAATAAATAATCTGCCATGCCCACAACCACTTGCCTTACCTGTGACCAGCAGCAATGTCACAACAAACAAACAAACACTGTGGGTCTCAACAAATGTGCTCCTACACATACAAACATTGACAGAAATACTGTGAGTAAATTTTGTAAGCAATTGTTTTGCTGTTTTTAGTCGCAAAGTGATGGTACAAACCTTTGTCTCAGGCTAACAATGACTGGATTTGTCTTGGATTTGTCAGATAAGCAGCATGATAGGCTGTGCACAAGTTTACCAAAGCCCTCGGGTAAAAATAAAGTACACATCTGCAACAAACATATTCTTTGAGGTCATACATGTGTGACTCTTCCCTTCCTTTTTAATAGAGGTGATTCACATTAATCACAGATATTATGGTTGTTTATCATTTTCCCATACCTTTGAGTCCCCCAGTACTTACCAGTCCACTGTTACTGCCCACATTGCTTGTTATGTGCACAAACATCTCTTTGAACTTCATGTCACTGTCAAAAATCAAAAACTGAGATTTCTCAGGAATTAGGTGACCATCAGCTGAGGGTATCAGGTAAAAGATTACTCAGGATAAACACAGACCCACCCCAATCAAGATTAAGTCAGGTAAGTAACCTCACATTTCCAACCAACCAGAATGGAATTTTGAGTTAAATTGAAATGTTTTAATTGCAGTTGTTTCAAATGAAACTACAAGCCCCTGGTTTAGTAACCAGACAGTGACACAGATATCTTCCCAGTGAATTGGAAATATTGCATTGGCATCATAGCCAGATGGTTCTACAGAGCAAATTTCAAATTGCGTATGGATTTATGGAGGCTACAGATACTGTTAATCATTTCAAATCACCATAAAGAGTAACTTACGCTCCTCTTATTAAAATATCAACCATTCAGTGGCCTTTAGGACTTCTAATAAGAGACCCATTGGACATATTATAAAGACAAACAATTATGAAGACAAAAATTTGTTCTGTGGATGGGGAACTCCCACAGACAAGTGCTCATAACATGAAAATGTGTGTTCTGTGTGAGAGATCTTGAATCCCATATCGTGCATAAAAGCCAGGAGCCCCCCTTCACCAAATAAGCCTGGCACTCCCTAGACTGTGAAGGTCTGTGTAATTAGGAAATTTAATAAAAACCTAACAAAAGGAAGACACACTCTCTGACTACAGCTATCAGTTAGCCCCAAGTCATGGAAGCCTCATTAAAAGCACCAATTTCATGTGAAGACAGATTGAGTGTTCAGGCAACATAGAGGAGGAAGAGGAGACAGACAGACATGGTTATTGCTGGGGGAGTAAAGAGGAGGGGATGAGATCCCGTCGCATGCCTGATCCCCCCACATCAAGCGTTTAAGACATATTTGACATTTAAATGAAGTAGGTTACACTTTTACGCCAAATGAGGCTGTGTATGTGTGTGTGTGTCTGTGTGTGTGTGTGTGTGTGTGTGTGTGTGTGTGTGTGTGTGTGTGTGTGTTTGTGTATTTGTGTGTGGGGAGGGTGAGGGGACAGAACAGAACAGAACAGAAGCAGTCGTCAAAATTGTAATCTTGACCACTGTATTTCATCATAAAGAATAAGAAAACAAGGCTTTAAGTGTAAAAAACTGAACCTGTCCTTTAAAATAAGATTACAGTAATCAACAATCACTAAGTCATGCTTGCACATTTGAAATAGTCATACACAATACACAAATATGTACACATGCCTATCTTCTTCATTTAATTTCCTTTCTTTCTCTCTTTCTTTTGCTTCCACAGTAATGCCAACGCTTGCAAAACAAAAATTCAAAAGGAGCAAATGCACACGCATACACACACACACACACACACACACACGCACAAACATTGGGATCATTAGGAGCTGACGTCTAGCAGCTGACTGGGAGTGCTATGTCTGATTGGAGAGGTGAGCTGGGCTGTGTATGTGTGAATTGTTTTTTGTGTGTGTGTGTGTGTGTGTGTGTGTGTGAGACTTGAGTAGAGGTGTGGGGTTAAAAGGTGAGCAGCTCATGATTAATTCAATCAGTGCGCGACCAAATAGAATGGGGAAGTGCACACACACAGAGTGTCCACTGATAGCACTCATTAAGTGAGCCACCGGCCCTGCTTGGGCCCCTGACCCCCCCAGTTTAGGAGCCAAGGACACGGCATCAGACTCCAGCTACTGCACTGATGCTAATAAACTCGGGGTGATGCTAGTTGCTATGCTAGTCCTGCTTATGCTACCACATTGTAGCATATCTGCAGGAACTGTATAATGAAATGTCTTGTTAAGTCAGAGGATGAGATTTAAATGCCACATAGGAGACTTGCGTCACAGTAAGAGTCCCACCATCACTCCTTCTGACTTATTCACAGTGGTAGCGTAGTGTGAGGCGAAAAGTTTAATATATCTATTATATCACCCTGAGGGCATGAAGAGTGTTCAAGACACATGGTGTGCATAGATTAATTTATGTTACATTGCAGACCGCTTAAATTGGAGAATGAGAAGTGATGACACAGCCTTAAGGCACAGATCCACACATCCTGTGCAGCCTCCTAATGGAGTCAATTAGCAGATGTCTGAATAGATACAGCAGCCATGAAAGGGAAGAAAAATATTTGTGTTTTCTTCCACGTTCTGTAGTTCTAATTTCATTCCTGTGTGTTAGATGCCTCACACTCATCTCTATTCAAAAGTGATGATCATAATGATAAGAGACAAGGCCTATTAAAGAGGACAAAGAGAATTGTTTGCA
Organism: Tenualosa ilisha; assembly: GCA_015244755.2. Lineage (NCBI taxonomy): Eukaryota > Metazoa > Chordata > Actinopteri > Clupeiformes > Clupeidae > Tenualosa > Tenualosa ilisha. Next base: position 3,533,317 of record PYXC01000495.1, on the reverse strand, counting down.
CAAATTCAGCAAACAATGTAGTTAATTCATAAATTAATATGTAAGACAATACTATCATATACACAAATATGATCAGATTGCTTTTAAAGTCGCCATGAGCAAACACACCATAATGATGTGCATGGTTACAATTAAAGCAGATTTCATCTCATATGCAGATGTATTAATTGTTTTGGGCTTGCTGGTATAGTTTCACAAATGTGCATAAAGAGTAGAGTTTTACGTTAGACACAATATTGGGACATAGGATGTTTCAAACTGAATAGTCAAATCGTAATATTCATCCTCTCGTTAAAGTGACTACTGCATATGACAGAGAGGGGAAGACGGGAATAGAGAGATAGTGAAATTATATTTATATTTTTAAATATAACACCAAAAACCTTTGAGCATGCAAAAGTAAGCACATTCTCTCTCTCACACACACACACACAAGCGTGTGTACGGCAGCAGCTGTATGCCAAGTAATATGTGTCACCATTGTAATGGAGCCACCTGCATTAGCATGTGCCATAGGCTTTGACCTGAGTGACCCTGTGAACCAGCACTGTTGACCTGCAGCAGCGTAGGAGAGGAACCGCAGTGTGTGCAGAATAATTAGATCTCAATTAGATCCAACCACATCCCAAGACAAGTTAGGTGTGTCTCTTACTCTCGTTCTCTCTCTCTCTCTCTCTCTCTCTCTCTCTCTCTGTGTGTGTGTGTGTGTGTGTGTGTGTGTGTGTATGTGTGTGTGTGTGTGTGTTCATGGCAGAGCAGTGCTTGACTAAGCGCACTATCTTTCACTCTCCAAATGGCTCCAGAACTGAAAAGTGAAGAAGTCCGAAACACAGAAGCAGCATATATTCATATGTATAGCAGCAAATAACTCAACAGGTCCAATATAATGAGAAAGTGAGGATCAGTTTTCCAGTTGTTTATCCCTCAAGCTTTCACGTGTTTCAAATACTCTAACTTTGCACTCTGAGGAACACCATGCTCCTTATTCTTGTGGACCCATCACCCAAATCTATTCCAGTGAGAATAAATATTTGGACAAAGAGCAGATGAGAGAAGAAGATGATGCTAAAGATGATGAAGTATGTTGCTCATTGTTACTCTTCACCAGCTTTGTATCAGTGCCAATCACAAACCTGCTGCTTCATGTTAAATGTCATATCTCACATTTGATGGTTTAATACTGTACACAAACACATTTAATCTGTCCGTATGATAGGCGGGAGTATGTAAGTCCTGTTTAGGTTTGGACTTGGATTGGATTGCATCATTCACAGCAACTAATCACTAATCATGCATAATTTCCCGCTGAACTGCAGTCGACACGCTCTGAAGATAAATGCTGTCTTTGAAGTCCAGAGGAGCAGTGTCCTCTATGGCAGTCTGACATCAGCCAACCAAGAGGCTTTGCTGCACTGATGCATGGTGGGTGTGCTGAAAAGGGGACATCTGAGGATACTGCCACTAAATGCCTGAAACAGACTTCCTTCATTTCGGGTGTCTGCAACGTTCTGCGGGAGGGTGTGAATTATACCAGCATGGGCAATAAGTCCACATTAATTTCTTAAACGTGTTAATCCTCTAAAATGCTTGTCCTCTTACTTTAAATACCTACATATATTGGGCCAAATTGAGATGCGGGTGACATGTAGGAGATTTTACTTTAAACTTTAATACAGCCTGTGGGTCTTCAGTTGTAGTTTTTGAGATAATGAAAGTTTGCCCCAGGTTTTTCAAATAAATAGCCTATCTCTGTATCTGAGCTGCCTGAGGTGAGGAAGGTTTCTATCTGCAATGAAATCTTTTCCTAATTTCTCTCTCAGAGCTCTGACAAATGAGGCACACAGAGCCACATAGCTTCATTTGTTATTGACATTTAATGCGTTTCAAAGTCAGGTAATGGCAGTTTCAAACATCTATTATCCAATCTCTCGTTAGAGAGCCACAGTGCCCGTTCATTGTGATTCCCAATGTGTCCCTTTTTTATGTTCAGCACGTCCTCAATCATAACAAAGCTTTTTGTCTTTTCCTCTCCTTACACAAAACAAGGTTCTGCTCTGATTGTAAAGTCATGCTAGTGAAGTCTCAGACTCACCGATGAGCATTTAAATGGAGCCTGATGTTCGACTGGCATGTCTGAGCATGCAGACCCACGACGTCGCTGTTTGAAGGACTTCAAAGAACAAGACCCAAAAGGCCTTTATACTTGTTGGCAATGGGAAATTAAACACAGAATGACAGTTGCTGTTAAACAAAGAGAGAGCGTTTAAATGAGATACAAATAATAGCGGATGTGACAGAAAAGAGAAATGAGTTTTGTGAAAGCTGGACCAGTGCCGACTATACAACTAGTCTAGTCGTGGAAACATTTTTAGTTATGTTGCCTACCTCAAGTGCTTGACCCTGAAAAGAACAAACTATAAATACACATGTGGAAAAGATCTTGCGCTTATACATTTTTCATGATTCATTATACATTTGTACAAATAAACAATGCAACTCTTAGAGAGAACACAAGATTTTTGTTGTTGATTTGAATACCAAATCACAAACATTTCGAGAGGGTACAAGAACATGACAGTGCACTTCCAAATGTATTGACAGCTGCTTGTGTACAAACCCCCCCCCCACACACACTCACTCACATACACAATGATGAGCCAATCCACTCTGACTCACTGTCCTCTCAACCTGACCACATCTAAGTCCAAACCCCTGAACCGTGCCATTTGATTCCTATTTTTCCTATTCCTGGCCAAAGGCCCTCATTCCCACCTCCTTATCCTTGCATCTGCTTATATTAGCATTCCAGGGGATTCTTTGCACATGCAGGACACTCATCAAACCCTACTGTCACACTCAGGCCAGAGATATAATTCCATTTCCCGAGTCGGACAGCGGGGTAGAGATGAGCGCCCAGGGCTGAATTATGCCCTCATATCTGGGCGCCGTGGCCCGATTTGGAATGGTGATCAAGTGATTCACAGACGCGGGAATGGCGCGGCCCGAGCGCTCCTGTCAGAAGTGTGCTACGTCTCCATTCAGGGAGCGGCGTGCATAATGAGCGACTCACAGGCGATGCGCTAATCCATCATGAAGGCCGAACACTCCTGCCAGCAAGCATGCACGCACACACACACACACACACACACACACATACACACACACACCTACACACACACACAGACACACAGACACTGTGGTGGTATCAGAAAGCTGCTATCAATCCAGTATGTATAGTTCCACTGAATATCCTCTGTCTACCAATCCTTCCTATCTGTCTGCTCTTCTTTTTGTCGCTATCTGACACTTTTTTCTTTCCATCTTTCTGTCTCCTTCTCTCTGTACATACTGTATCTCAAATTGTGGCAATTCCTCTTATGTTTTCATGTCTCGCTCTCTTGCTCTCTCCCGCTTTTCTGACACTCCGTCTGACACATAATCATTGCAGGCCCTTCTGAGTCAAGCTTCTATATCTGACAGGCTGTTTTTCTGAAGATGATGACGATGGTCCTTGTCCCTCATCCGCCATTGGATTAGCCTCAAATGAATTTGGCCTCCTACATGAAGAAAGCTTCAATTAGCTAAGGAGCTGTGTGAACCTGAAACGCAATGTGGTGTGAGTGAGGATGACGAAAATGACAAAGCATTCGTTCTAGTCACATCGATTACCTGACTGGATTTAGCCAAATCACCACATCTATAACTACGCCTCTGCTGTCCAACTTGAAAAAAAAAAAGAAAACATGGGAGGACATTGAAAGGTTGTCACAGGACAGCAAAGCAATAGGTGCTTGAGGGCAGGTGTACTGAAATATATCGACATCTTTAAACAGGCTCTTTGAATGTGCTTTACCAAAATGGACAGATCTTATGGTTAACACATGAAAGCACAGGACAATATGCTTCTAAAAGTGTGACACAGAGGATAGTGCAGGACAGTGCCTTAAGGCAGCAATGCTATTATAGAACAAGATAGATGGACAGGGAGGGAGGGAGGGAAGGAGCATGTAGAAAGAGGGAAGAGGGACAGAGAGAGAGAGAGAAAAGAGAGGAAGGATGTCTAAGATAAACAATGACAACATTTTGTTGTCATTTTAACAACCACAGTGTCATTTCATAATATGAATACTTAAAATGGCACACATAAAATGCAAAGTAAATTTTCTGGAAATGTCACAATGGGTTAGAATTTTGGGAGCATAAGGTACACACACGCAAACTACACACACACGCACACACACACACACACACAATTGTTTGATGTATTCATAGCCTTAAATGCGGCAATGAATGAATCAACTAACTTCACTGACATCAGTCTAGTCACTATAGGTGTGATTTTTATTCTTCAAAATTTCTGTCGACACAAATAGTGTTGAGCCGCCCTTTAGCACTGCAATTGACAGGCTCTGTATATAAATGAGGGTCTTGATCCCGAGAGGCAGTGGGGAAAGGTTAGTGACTCCATGCTGCATAGGAGATGAGGGGTCCTCTCCCCCAGCCACTAATGGGAAGCGCTACAAAGAGCAAAATATGTTTGATTAGAAGCAACCAATTACAGTTACAAATCCTCACACTGCACGCCCGAATGAAGATGACCACTGAGATGCAAAAAGCAGGAATAAGAAAGAGAGAGAGAGAGAAATAAAGAGAAAAAGAGAGAGGCAGTGTGGGTGTGTAGGGTCTGTGTCTTTGATCCATACCAAGACGTAATCACAAAACCTTATGCTGGTGATGTCTTTATGGAATAGTCTGTGATTATCCCATATTTGAAAATCAATACTACCCTGACTGAATGAGATTGATGACTGATGAGGAATGATGTTTTATTCTGATGATTTAAAACAAGAAAGAAAATGGAAGTCACAGTGCATGTTCATTTTCTTCAGTTAGCACACACAATTTGGACAAACAAAGAGAAGGGGTGTAAACGCATTTATTTTCACAGGTAAACCTGATAAAGAATCTGCTATTCACAGCATAATGTGTAAGTGTGATGCAAAACAAGAATGCAACTCACTACTGATCTGCTAATCAAGAGATGTAAGAGGTTATTTATGCTAACAATGAATGTAAGTGGGCAGAAGGGGCTACCAGCATGATATCAAACTCCAACAGAACAAACAAACAAACACCCCAGCTTCTTCACTGCGGGCTAGAGCAATTGGGTCACTTTGATTGACACTGCCTGGAATGCTGTTAATGTTTTGTTTATGAACGTACTGGGCACAAGCTGTAAAAAAAAGTTATATTAATAAAAATAATTCTCTCAACCCACTGGCAGCGCAAAACAACTGCAGATGTGACCAGGTTTGTTGATAAATTCAGTGTCTTTTTTGCAAAACATTTTTGCAATATTGTGGTATGAATTGGCAAATTCAGCCAAATTGTCATTCTGCATCATGTTCCAGTGTTTGCCACTGAGTCAGACACATTATGACCTTCGATATTCCGAATGACCTCACCGAACATCCCTCTTATGTAATAATGCTATGGACACAGACAACAATATGCTTCAAGACCTTCAACTTTCAGTCCCTCTCCTTATCTTTTGCCATCTTTTGTATGCCACTTTGAATTCATTTTATCCCCATATTTATATTTTGCTGCTCAGAAACAAACCCTGCCCTACTTTAAAACCATTTCATTTATTTGTACTTTTTAAGTTGTTGTTAATCAGGAGCTAAGAGCCCTTTCCTGCCAGCGTTATGGCAATTTGTATTATCCCCTCCTAAATGCTCTCAGTGAGAGTAAACGATGCCTTGTGGCAGCGGGCCAAGTCCAAGTGTAAATAACACTCTCCAAACTCTGTAAACACAATCAGTGTCCAGTCCACATGTGTAGCGCTGAGCTGAGCTGAGCTGAGCTGTCCCTGAGCGGATGAGCCTCCAGAGGCGTTTGGCACTTTAGACAGCCCACCCTCCAGGGACAGTGATCCACCCAATGCACCAGAGGCAGAGAGAGAGGCACAGGAGGGATGGACACACAGCAGCCTCATGATGGGAGTGGACAGGAGGGAGAGATAACAGTGAGGAGAGAGATTTTTTATATTGTGTGTGTGTGTGTGTGTGTGGGGAGTGGGTGGGTGTGTGGGAGTGATCTGTGTTGTGTTGTATATATGCACATGCATATGCATGTCTATCTGCAGACCCCAGTATTAGCAATATGGCTTTAAAGGTGCTGTCAGAAACTGATTGTAATGTTCTGTACTTCTGAAAAGCCCGGTGTTTTTAGGACACCATGGCAATAAAAAGCAAGAAGAAAACACTGTGAAGTTTCTCAATAAGAACTGAAGGATGAGATGAGCTCTGAGTTTTGTTTGGCTCTTAGTTGAAATATAAATGATGTTGGACACAAGTTTTTACTAAGAAACGACAACATAAACACAGAGATAAACAAATGCAACACATCCGCTGCAGCTTTTAATTTGTGTGAGGCAGAGCCAGAGGGGGAGGGAGAGGATGAGCAAGAGGAAAGGTTGTCAGGAGAGAGTGCCTATCTTCAACCTCTCATCTGCCAGCTGGGCCTCTTGACACCCCCTACCGCTCTCCCTCTGTCAGACACACACACACACACACACACACACACACACACACACACACCCTCTCTCTCTCTCTCTCTCTCACACACACACACACTTACACACACACACTATCTCTCTCTCTCTTTCTCTCTCTCTCTCTCTCTTACACACACACGTGCACTTTTGCACTCACTTACACACTCTGTCTCACACGCCACCACACACACACACACAATGATTTTTGTCTGTTCTTTCTTTTCTCTAGTCTATTTTCTGTTTCTTCTTTCTTTCCTCTTCTCTGTCTCTCTCGCTCCTTGTCCCTTTTATTGTTTCTCTCTAGGGTGAGGCAGCATCAACCTGTCCTCCTTCCCCCTCTTCTTATCCATCCCACCATCTCAGATGCACACTAGACTGGGTCCTGCTAAGCCACACAAGCTTGGCCACTGCACTGTGCAAACAGTCCGTTTCTTTTGTCCCTCCCTTCCCACTGTTTGCCAAGGCCAGACATCTGCATGTGTGGACAGAGGATTTCACGTTCTTTATTGATTTATGAACGCTAATGCAATGCACTAATATTGGTAGGCACCTTGACAAAAAAAGGCGTGCCTGGTTTCCTAAAGAGCTGCTTAAGAAAAGAGTTAAATGATCACCACTTAGCCTCTCCACACCTCCACTGTAACTACTGACCAGCATAATGCTCTCGGCAGATTGCATCCCTTCAAACTCCTAATGCTTTGTGAACCGTCTTCCCAGTGCTATCTATTCAACATTTTATAAAGCGTGTTTTAAGCTACTTTACATCTAACATCATTTTATAAACCAGTTTTTATGCTGCTTAACGTTATCTCTTGTGAGGGAGAAAATATAGCATGTTTTTGCATACAGGACTAGGACACAGTGGCCAAACAGAGCTCAGGATAATAGCTGATAACATGTAGCTTCTCACTGTAGGTGATCATTACTGTGCCGATTCACTCCAGAATAGCCGTGGTTCTCTGGAGGAACCAGACAGCAGAGACAGAGGAGTCTCCAGAGGAGGTTTGGCTTGCATTGTGTGATGGGGGCGAGAGGGAGATAAGGGCAACCTGACAGACCTGAGCCCCCGGGCAGGCAGCTGGAGACAGCCCAAGTGTGGCCCAGGCCAAACCTGCCACATAGACAGGAGAGAGAGAGAGAGAGAGAGAGAGAGAGAGAGAGAGGCACTCTGCCAGACTCAGGACTCCTCCATCCTGACTCAATCCAGGTCAAACGCGGTCATGGCAGGTTAGGGGCGAGGTCCACCAAACAGGCATGAGCTGATGGTGTGGTAGGAGTCTGACTGATGGGATGTAATAGAAAGTGGCACACGAGTGGTTAGTCATTCTCACTCCAACCACAGAGGGAGATACACACAGGTGCTGCTTTGTTTCACTGCCCTATCAGATTCTTAGCTGATTGCTGTCTACCCATCTGGTGTGTGAGTTTACCACAGTGTAGACCTATACTATTCTAGTGTAGACCACAGTTTACCACAGTTTACTACAGTCTAAACCTATACTATTCAATAACAACGTTAACTGAATATAAAGCAAAATACGGTAAATAGTCACTGGAATCATTTAAAATCAGACTCACAGCATTGACAAAATAAAATGCATTTGTTTTGTAGTGTTTATTATGTAGATTAAAAAGCATAATGTTGAAGCTATCATAAATGTTTAACAATACATTGTACAAGTACAGCATATTATTATTTTTATAATGTAACATTCAGCAGGTAAGACTAGCGTTTTAGCGAGGCTATCTCATGCTAAATACCAGCCAAGATGAGATTAAATACCATCGATCTCTTGACACAACTCAGAGGGATTTATCTTTTATATACTGACACAAAGCACCCTCAGCTTATGTTTTATAAGTGGGGAATTTCAGTGGTCATTGAGAGCATTTAATATGGTCATTAAAAGTATATCACTGATCGTCATTCCAATTCACACTGAACTGTCCAACAGGCAGACACACCAAATAGCCTACTTTCCAGCTGAACGTTCGTTTTGTGAGGCAGTTGTGGCTCAACACTGGCCTGCATCCGTGAACAGGTCTTTAGTCAGTGCAGGGCACACCAGGAACCACTCCTGCAGAATCTAATGAGCGTGGAGAAGCTACTCTGTATGGCTCCTTCTCAGCAAACGGAGACCCTCTCGATGCCTCAATTATTTATTGCCATTAACTCCTCAATTATACATGGTAAGGACGGGGGCCAGGGATCGTTGGGGGCTGACCCCTGCTCCCTCTGACTAATAAATGAAGTGGGGTGGCATGAGGAGGCCTGCTTCATGTTTTATTTCCATGGGGTGCAGGGCTGGAGTCAGCGCTCCTGAGAGGGAAGGGAGGAGTCAGCTGATGAATGATAATTGCCGTTTAGTATGCAAATGTAACTGACAGACACAACACACACACACACACACACACACACACACACACACAGACCTAGATCCACACAAACGCAGACATGCACACATGCACACTGACATGCACAAACACACACTCACACACGCACACAGCATGACCCGTGCATATAAAGAAGGAGGGCTGTGATTGTAGAGGGTGTGGGCAAGGTAACGGGTGCTTGTCAAGAGTACCACTTTTGAAAAGTAAACCATGACAGATGTGTGTGCGCTATAAAGATTTTCTTAATTCCTATATGAAAATATCCATGGTCCTACGCTATTGAAATACTTGAAATACAATGTGGAGGAGACCAGAAAGGAATAATTTGAAGTCCCACCACTGATATATAAAATACCAGAGATGAGAATAATGTCGGTCCAAAAGGAGAAACATTTCCAGAAAATGAGTTATCTTTCTCTGCCCATCTCTCCCTTGACGACCCCTTTATACCCATGGCCTTTCGAATACTCTTTCTTATCATTTTCCCTGCCGAAACCACAACAATGCCACGGGATGGGCCAGGAGACAAGACAGCTCTGGCTGCCTGCCACTGCGCAGATGAAATACCAGGAAGAAGTTGGAGGAAGACAAATGACTGGTCAGAGCGCACAGGAGGTCGTGATGGGTATTTATCAGCTACAGGGTGTCCAGTGATCTGTTTCTCCCAAGAAAGTTGGGGTAAGCTTGGTGCACATTCAAATACAGTCTGTCACATTTGCATTCACTGAAAGGCCAGATACAGAAAGGGTGAGTATATGAGGGGATGTGTAATCAGTATCATTATTTGAGGTCTCTGTTGATTTGAGACATACATGTGCAGAATTTGGATGAGGGTCCTTGTCCTACTAGACAAACATTTCTAACAAACAATACTGACTACACAAAACCATTTACACTCCTGTGACACACTGGTAATGTGTGTGTTGGTGCGTGTGTGTGTGTGTGTGTTTGTGTGTGTGTGTGTGTGTGTGTGTGTGTATGTGTGGTCATATGTGTATTTATGTGAAAGAGTAAGTGTGTGCCTGTGTGTGTGTGTGTGTGTGTGTGTGTGTGTGTGTGTGTGTGTGTGTGTGTGTGTGTGTGTGTATGTATGAGTCTGCACATGTGTGTATGTCACATTCCCCTGAGCATTACTAAAGGGCATTATTTCATTCCAATTCTCCACAGGCAACCGTATATCATGGGACCTTTATCCGCCTTTCTATAAATCCATTTAACAGTGACGATCCCTTGCCACAGCACCTGAGGAGGCCTAATGTTCCTTTCCTCCCCTGGCAGACTTCTTGTAGTCTCACTGGTACCAACATCAGTGTCACTGTCTAGAAGAACAGAACAATGAATATTCTCCCATTACTGTTCAGTAGACAGCAACACACGTTAAGAAGACTAGAAACACATATAGATAAAAACGATTTTGACTTATTCAGGGAGTGATGTCATTCATGCTGTGAGCTAATTGGTTGCAGTAATTGTGTTGCAGAGAGTTGTGATGAGTATCTGCAGGGCATTCTCTCTTGGGCGATCTGATTGGGTGCTTTTGGTCTATGGGGGCCAGCCAGTTTGATAGACTGTGCATCAGAAATTAGGTGGTAAAAGGACAGGCCATAGTAAGACGAACAATAAAAAAACACTTTAAACTCTTCTCCATGGGTTTCTAATGACCCCTCACTGTGCTTTGGGTCATGGTGCTTTTGTGTGTGTGTGTGTGTGTCTGTCTGTCTGTCTGTCTGTGTGTGTGTGTGTGTGTGTGTGTGTGTGTGTGTTTGAGATTCTCAGAAGTACAATGTGGAATTCTGCATCCTTTGCTTTCCATTTAAAAGCATAGAGGATCACATTAAAATTGGAGTTACCCCCTGCGTTACATGTTACACATTTTCACAGGATCTAAATTCAAGAGTGTCATGATAGGCATGAGTGCATTCTCATAATTACATTCTGGTGAGACTATTTCTTGTTTGCTTGCAGTGCCATCTAGTGGTGAGACAAAAGTAAAGCATTTGACTCAGCCTATGTTCATTAATGTGCATTTCATCTCAATGCATAGAGCGAATGATGCTGACATGCTCCTAAAACTGCTCAAAAAGCTTATAGGAACACTTAATCATTGCAATACCTTAGGGGAAATCCAGGTATATCAATCTTAGTTATGAATGATAAGCAATTGCAAATCATTGTTGCTCACTATGGTGCAAATGAAGGTGACTACAGATGTAGCCGACTTGGGAGGCAACAGCAAGACAACCCCCCAGATGGGAATGTTTTTGCAGCTGGTGAAATTTTCTTTAGTTTTGTGTTTTGCTGCCTCATTAACCAGGATTCCATCCAACTAATAATCACATGGAGGATGGAAATAGCCTACATGCAGATGTGCATATTCTTGAGCCAAATTTTCACGAATGGAGTTTGAAGCCTTTACATATGAACAGGTCAAAACAAGCAAAAAATAGCAGCAGGACCAGTGTGGTGTCCTGTGCTAAGTGCCCAGTGCCCTGCAGGAGTTTGTATTCCAACCATAGTTGCTAACTAGTTTGCCCCTTTGGTGGTTGGGAATACACGTTTCAACTGCCAAACCTACTAACTCAGCAACTATGGGAGGTGAACCACCTACCCAACTGGTATTTGCCAGAGAAAAACAGGTCATGTCTGGTCCATCAGAGGCTCCCTGTTGTCCCAGATGAGAGCTGCTTCACACTGAGTGCATGTGACAGACATTAATGGGTCTACTGTCACAGTGGGGAACATTATGGTCTTTGCAACATCAACCAGCAGGTCAGTGATGCTCTCTGAGGAGGTGTACCTCTGGACAGCCATACAGTCCTCTGTGGGCTAGCCAGTGATACCCTAACTGCTGTCAATTACTGTGATGAAATCCCACTGAGCCATTGGAAGACATTATGGTGGTGCTTTGGGCTTGCATGGTCAGAGTGTGTAGGCAGTTGTTAGATGATAAAGGCACTGAATGCCATTGACTGGCCCTCACATTCATCACCCTAAAACTAACTGAGACCCTCTGAGACATTACGTATTGCCAACTGCCAACCGCAGTGCCACAGACTGTCAAAGAGCTTATTGATACCCAGACACTGGGAGAGCATAGAGGCACATGGGAGCCATACAGACTACTGAGTCTGAATTGTAAAAATGCATCAGCCAATAATGTCTTTTTTTTAACTGAGGGTGGGCCACTTTGATTTTTCGTTGTGATTGAAAATCCAGGCCTAAGTTGATTGACGATTTTGGTTTCCATTGAGTGGTACTTCATTGTGCTCTCAGATTTTCAACTTTTTGTCCTTCTAGATGCAATGTTCAATTGGAGTGTTCTCTTAAGTTTTGGTACAATGATATATTGGCTTACTTGCATGCCAAGGTAACAAGTCCCTGTGTCTTAGTGCAGAGGCTGTGATGATGGAAGTAATTAATTGGATAATTGGTCACATCTGTCTAATTGTCTGGAACTTCAAGTTTGCCATGCACTGCCAATACAGCCCCTGCATGTATTTGTTTTCTTTATTCAGACATTCATTTGGTTGTTAAGGAAATTCATTTTCTTATATAAACATGTGCCATTCTCCCCTTTAATGCTTTGCTCTAACAGAAGGTTAAAATTGCACAATATAAATGGTTTCTTGGGTAGGTGTATAGTGAAAGGCTGTAAGTGCACACTAAATTTTCTTTGATAGTTCTCATACAAAACCAAATCCTTGCTGACACTTCTTGTGGTTAGACATTAAAGTAGGTTGTTATTGAGGTTACGAAATTATAGGCTTCTGGTGACCGCGCACTTCTATTAATCTCCTTGAGTTTATGCTAGGGTAACCAGACGCCCCCGATTTCCCGGAACTGTCCCGGATATTGGTGGTCTGTCCCCGGTAAAATATAGGACAACGACTTTTGAAACTGAAACTTTATTTATTTTAGCGATATTTAATGCAGAAATATGAATGTCCCCAGTTCCCAAGAAAAAATAAGGGAATTGTCCCCGATATTCATCTCAGAGGTGGTCACCTTAGTTTGTGCACTGTTGTCAATTCTATTAACAGTATTTATTTCTCCATATGTCTCCATTAGTCTTTGCTGAGAAAAAACAAAAAACTTCAGTCGCCGCTTGTAGAAGCTTTTTCCATTTCCATCAACAGTCATGATAGTGTATGGCCAGTGAGGTCAGCTACATAGACTTAATCACCATTAGGCGCAAGGCCTATACGCCGTGGTGTGGTCCACGATCCCGCAATCAAAATGTAAACAAGTATATCTAACAGATAGCTTGCCGAATGATATGAGTTAGCAAGTTATGAATGTAAGCAAGCCTTTTGCTAGTGTAAATTCTGCTGTTTGAAGGTAGGCAGACAAAGCTATTTCCACGCGATCGCCTTGATTTTGCGTTGACTTTGCTCCATGTTGTGTGAATGAAACTATTGCCTACCACAACTTTATTCTAACATATTGACACGTTCATTGGTACACAATTTTGATTCGGTTTGTCATGGACTACCGACGATTTTTTGTCGGCACAGTGCGCAATAAGCTTTTGGGGGATAGCGTTATCTTGTTTGGTCGATGTCAGAGGTGCTGTGCTACTGTCTTATTTGCAATGTTCTGTATGTTAAGTAAACCTACACAAACCTCACCAAATTGAAAAAGGTATGTGAATACAGAGTAAAGCCGCCCCACCGATTAAAGTAATTTAGCCCTCGGGTGAATGATAAGAGTGAAAAGTTGAAAAGGAAATGTGTCAGGCTTGGAAATACACTTCTATAGGGCACTTGTATTTTATATTAACTTATCGAAAGTGAACTCTAGAGTACGAGCAGCTGTCTTTGTCGTCTCGGCGGCCGGTCTTACGTGATGACTTTTGAAACCTTTAGAGGGCACTGTCTACTTGGATGTTTATTTTCAAAGAGATGTTGCGCTGTCGCCACAAGATGGCGAGCCAATACTTCCCCCAGCGTTCTTAAAATAAATAAATAATTAAAATTAAAATAAGCGCAAAGCTATACTCAAAATGCAGGACCGTTTAGCCCGTCAAAGGTATTTAGAAATAAAAATTATCATCATCATTACATTTCAAGTTATAATAGCCTAGAGAAGCTTTTTCTTGAGTTGTAGCCCAGGCTCTTGGTCATATGATATGACATATGTAATGCTGTAAAAGCAGCCAGATTAAAGATCGTGCTAAAAGGAATGTAACAATTACAGACACATATTATTATTATTGTTATTACTATTATTAGTAGTAGTAGTATTAGTAGTAGTAGTAGTAGTAGTAGTAGTAGTACTACTACTACTACTACTACTACTAATAATAATAATAATAATAATAATAAGATATAGCTCCAATCACAAGTTTTGTGTTAAAATAATTCGATTTACTTTCTTACGTGTTTTCTTGTTGATAGTAGAACTTTAGACAAAGTTTTGTAGATGAATGACAAACTTCATGCCCCCGAGTTCATATTGCCATCCATTTGGTGGCGCCAGTATTTCCTAATTAAGTGATTTCGAACAGGGATTTTCGTTATTGTTACACAATGTCATTGTAGTCACACTGCTTAGCCTACCTGGCAATGGACCTAATGACAAAGCCTATTATTACAAAGTCATTGTAACAAAGACATTGCCTTATAAATTATTTCGTCGACTTTTAATCATATATTTATGAGGAAAATGCAGACATTATAGTTCAGGTACACCAACAATAGATTAACTTAAAGTTGACAAATACAATAATAATAATAATAAAAAGTAATTGCAATATTATAATATTAGCCTACGACATAGGCTACATAAAATTATTTGCAAATATTGTTTGAATTTTTTTTCTTTTTTAGTTGAAATAATATTCAAGCAAATTATAGCTTTTCATTTTGTTTTACTTTTGAACTTGAAGCGTTCAGTGAACTCTTTTGCTGTCTGTAATTTTCCTTTTCTTTCTTTCCAGGAAGACCCCATACACTTCTTTTGCATGACAATTTGAGGAGGAAACCCTTTAAATGGATTTGAACGTGACTTGAATTTAATGTATTTCTGCATTAGACATCCAAGTTCCCAAAGCGGCCACTGGGAAGCAGCATAATTCCAAAACATTAAGACGATGTCAAATCCTCTATATTTCGTTTCATTCTACCCATCCATATGGCTAGAACAGACAACTACCCTACCTTTAAAATCGATCTTCCCCGCGCGACCTCTTTGCAAACGAGTGGATAGTATGCCAGATGGTAAGTATGGGAGGCAACGTTGAATTTCGCCATTGGTTTTATAATACTTTTTTTTACTTAAAGAAGTCTGTATTGAATACATTGGCCATTTGTGTTAATGAGAGATAATCTCGCCGTCTCTGGTATAGCCTGTCCACGAGCTCCACTGTATGAAGTATCCTATAAGGTTTCCAGTGACAGAGTGTAACTAACCGTATAGTGCCTTCCTAACGGGTATTAAAACACACCTTCACTGTTCCTTATAACTAAAATGTTGTTCTTTAGAACATTTTGTCTAAGGAAATAAAAGTTTGATTCTTGCAGAAGTTTTCGTTCATATAGACGATAGAACTCAAATTTTTAATATAATATAATATAATATTCATGATATTATATTATATTATATTATATAATTAGAATATAGCCTAAAGGTTTGAGCCTACTGTAGAAATTAATATTCCTCAACCATTCACCAAGTTTAATATTCGTTTGTCTGGAAACACAAAGCGCACGTCTATTTGTCAAGAACAGTTCAAATGTTTGTTTCTGTTTCTGTTGTACAGATGAATATGCCATGTGAAAAATATGGCAAACTGAACATAGGATGCTGTGTTCAAAAATGAGAGACAATCACACCGCATAAAATGTCAACATTCTCAGCGTCTCA
>PYXC01000495.1:3455000-3512500 GCA_015244755.2 Tenualosa ilisha | reverse complement strand
GAAAAGATGCATTGATTGACCAGACTGATAGACTGTCTGATTGAGCTATCAGACCCTGAACTTGGACAAAACATCAGCTGTTCGATTTTCATAGGCCAGCGTTGGTGTTTTGAGATGAGCCTGAAATAAGGCCATTATCAGTTGACTGTGTCCTGTGCGCCATTCGGCCATATTAATTCGCAGTGTGTGTTCAGAATATAAATGGTCGTGTCTGTAGTAAAATCACTTGAAATATATTATTAATGCATGTGTATTTTATTTAGTTTAGACTGTGCATTTAAGTCAATTTAAGTGTCACTCTATCGATAGGTGTTAGGCTAATTTAGGATAATTTAAAATTATTCCATTGATGCTCAAATGTCCTACATATTTTAACAGGCTGTGTCTGTCTGCAGTATTGGATTATTTATAAATAGTCAAATACATTGTTTGATGTCACTTACAGTATTGCATGGTTTTCATGTTGTCCAGGAGCAGAGATACCAAAGATCTAATAGCTTTACACAAAATGGCAGTGTAATAGCAATTTTACGCAGTTGCCCACTAGACAGGTCTGATGTCGTTATGGCTATAATGTATCCATGTGTAACCAAATAGCCAAATAGCTTTCTGTTTTACTGCACTTGACCTAGAGGTTCTGTGTGACAAATACAATTAAGCCTCAGTCCAAATCTCCTACGTAATACAAGTCAGAAATGATAGCAAGAGTTCAAGGATAGAAAATGATCATTATACCATGTAGTGTATACGCAAAAGAAGATAGCAATACACTGCTACAAAGGTCAAGTAGCAATGAACGGCAAAAGGAAATATCCTTCTCGAATTTGTGCCCCTATTCTGCCATTGAACAAAAGTGCATTACATAATGCCTCTCATATGTATATTGTCACGCTCTGTCTGTTTTGGTACGGCGTTGTTGTTATCCTTTGTTGTAGCCAAAGCCATACTTGTGCAAATCTGTAGTTTACTATCACACTTGTAACAATTTTATAATGTTACTGAAGAACAGGAACGTGTAATTTATTACTATCTTAACATCTATATTTTCAGTGCAGTGTCCAGATAACTCGTTTTGTTGTTATCGGCTGTTGATTGGAGAACTTTAATCAAGATGCGCATGCGTTAGAGACTAATTATTTTTGTGTATTTTGTGCATATTTTGAATCAGACTTGCACGTTGTAGTTATATTTACCTAAAGACTATAAAATAGATTTGAATAAACTATGCAGATCATTATGAGCGGTTTTGGAATGTGCCTCAGCCTTATGTGAAAGAAAAAAACTCAAAGCTGCTGAGATTCAGCTCGACAAGACAAGATGTTAAACTGATTCACAACATAGCTGCAGATTAACCCAAAATTGAGTGTATGCGTATGAATAATTTCGCATGCTGAGGCTGGTCTATTGGCCTATTGGCCTGCTATTCCTAGGCTGTACTTCCCAGTCCAGAAACTGCCTAGCAGAGAATATAATGTTGTAATACACATCGGTCTAAAAAGCAACGTAATGGCAGACATCAGTAATCCGCTAGTCTGTCATCAAACTATTTTCTTATTGTGGTACTGATTAGGGCTTGCTGATATTTATGTGTTCGTTTTATTGTTGTTTCTACACTAGGCCCAAGGACACGAAAATTGAAAAAGAAGAAAAACGAGAAGGAAGACAAGCGACCCAGAACCGCCTTTACGGCCGAGCAGCTGCAGAGACTTAAAGCCGAGTTTCAGGCTAATCGCTATATAACCGAGCAACGGAGACAGTCACTGGCCCAAGAACTGAATCTCAATGAGTCGCAAATCAAAATTTGGTTCCAAAACAAGAGAGCGAAAATAAAAAAGGCCTCCGGCTACAAGAACGGCCTAGCCCTCCAACTGATGGCACAGGGACTGTACAACCATTCCACGACCACGGTCCAAGAGGACAAGGACGATAGCGAGTAAAAGGCCTCTTTTGTGTACGCTAGACCCACAAGATTGGATTTTTAAATGAAGAATTGAGGAATCATGCAAATGGAGTCGGACATATGCTATTTAAAAAAAAAAAAAAGATTTGTCTATCGTACAATATATGGACAAAAGTATATAAAACACGAACATTACTCAGATTTATATATAACCTACCAATATGATGTTGTATATATTTAATTTCAGGTAAGGGTCTTGATCCCTTCTTGCTGGAGATTTTTATCTTTTTGTTCGTTTTCCCCTTCCCCTTGTTGTTGCTCATTGTTTCAGTAAATGTCTTTCTCTCTAGACTTTTTTTTGTGATAGCCTATCTGTCCTACTCAAGTCCCTAACCATCCCACAGTTCCACAAATTGCGTAATCTGAAACGCTTCAAGCCAAAGATTTTAATATGTTCAGAGAAAAATGTAGTCTGAAATAAAATGTAGAATGTGCCATGTATTCCTGTTCTTCGATTTGATTACTATAGCTTAGTTTTCTGGGATGTGCTTTATGGCATTCAGTGTTTGGCCTTTTCAGACTAGGCAACACTCACCAAATTACGGAGTTGTGGGCTTAAATCTGTATGCGCAAAATAAGAAAACTGTTTTAAAATAACTTCTAAAATTCAGATACTTAGGCTACTATGGACCGTATTATTTGTTTGTGTAATACATGTTGCGTGAAATCCACTATGTCTGCGTAAAGGTGCGGGACAACAATGAGTTAAACCACAATTTTAAAAAGTCCTCCTTGATAATAATGATAATTTTATCACTTCTATATGGTAAAATTTCTCCAAGCATCGCCTCGCCAAATATTCTCCCCGGTTAAATTTATAGTCTTAACAACATGGCTATGCCGCTCAGGCGGCCTGCAGCCAATAGCGATGTCAGATTGCTATTGGCAAAAATGTCATGCTCCAATGTTTATTACTTTTTATCCTTTGGGATAAATTACTTATTGGGAAGAAAAACAACTACATAATTAATAACAATAGAGAGATCATTTATTATTTGTCAGTGATATACAGCATTGTGTACCTGTGACAGGCTAACTATTCAGTCTGTCATTTAGGGAAAACATTTCAAGTTTCAAGTATGAAACCATTTTGTCTTAATGTCTATTTTGACATTGCTTTAAATACAATTCGCCATCATTACCCGAAATGTCGGTAAGGTATAAAGTACACTGCCAAAGACATTTATTGAAAAAAGTATGTGGGCATGTCAAAGTAGAAGAGAATTCTGGTCAAATGTGAGGAGAAATAATATGATTTCGAACCAATAATAGTGCTAGAGAAAACATGGGCAACCTGGTGATCAATCTCTCTCTCTTTCTCTCTCAAGCACACACACACACACACACACACACACACACACACACACACACACACACACACACACACACTGCATTATCTTACACATATCTCTCACTCAAATTCATACTCAAGGGTCATGCGATCTTAATGCTTCTAAAATTTTAATGTTTGAAAATAAACAAGTACAATTTCCTTTTGCCTAGGAGCTTAAAACTCTTCGTTACGTTTTTTTTCCTTTCAACAACTAAAAAATAAAAATAAGGCCTTTGCCAACTGTCTTTTATTAAACGGATTTCATGTTGCTGCCATCCAGCAACTATCACTTAAAGACATTTTTTTCACAGTAGAAATGTTTTAAAGCAGTTTTTCGGCATTTCGACATTTGATTGCACATACATGTGTCAAGGCCTACGGTAGGTCAAAACGCATTGCTAATTGTACAGAGATTGTTTTCAGAGATCGCAAAACGCTGTGTTTAAGGATTTTACTAAGACAGTTGTATCAAGTTTATCCATCAGTGTGGTCTTTTGCCGGAAATGTCGCATGTGCTTAATCGTCTTTGAAAATCAGATTTCTGGTAGGTTACCATATGCATTGGACGTGAACCGTCGCTTATTTGTTTGTCATTTGCAAGTGCCCGACACTGGACTAGAGCCAGGTATGTGGCCGAGCTCGGGAGAGTGAAAGACTTGCCCTAGAGGCCTGTGTGACCTCCGGTGATGTTTGATAACTTGTCCGTGTTTTCCATTTGAGCACACGCGTTTCCCTCAGTAGCAGTCTCCGCTCCGGGGCGAGGGGCACTGACGGAGGCAGCATGCTCCATTGTCTCGGCGTCTCGCAATCAAAGTGCTTACTGAAGGGACCTACCGCTCTGGGTTAGAGGTCAGACAGCGCAGTCAAAACAAAACAGCTATGTGCTGCGTTCCTAAACACTCTAGCAGGCCACTTCGGAAGCGCATAGCAAGGACAATCGCTTACTGTGCGCTGGCAGTACGGATTAGCATAATTCTAAAATAATCTAAAGGCCTACGTGTCGGCACTTCATGATTGAAGATTAGACTGAAGCGCTTGTTGAACTGTGTTAATCGGAAATGGGTAATTTTTAAATTAAAAATTAAATACTACTGTGTGGATTTTTAGTCTATTTAACTGCAGAAGCCAACATTCTACATTTTAGACTATAGTCTACAATTTATAACTGTTTTATATTTATATTTATTTGTAAAATCGGCCTGTAATATTGAAATCAAATATCGCTATAGAAGGGATAAATTATGATCATTATTGTTTTTACTTGTATCTTGCTTCTTTCTACACCAACTACTGACAGGTAACACAAGATCCTCCCATTCTTTTCCCTCTTCAGGGCGCTGCAAGTAGAAACTGTATGCGCAAGTTAATTTCCCACAAATTGGCTCAATCTTACTTTCAGCATAAAATGAGTGTCTGTCGCGTCTGTGAGGATGTCTGTAGCGCGCGCGCGCGTCCGCACATGCATGCAGTGGGTTTGCGTATGTGTGAAAATGCAGTTAAACCAAGGTAGGCTAATTGTCTGTCGGAAGAACCCGTTAATTGTGCCACAGTCATGGATTTCCCGCAGGGTTTCTCGGCGTTTACCGCTGACTGAAAACGTAGGCCTGCCTAACAAAAGCTATTTGCTTTTTAACGTGTGTTTACAACAAGAGTTTTCTTTAAAAAATCTTTCCTCATACACCTTTAAAAGGGTGACTATTGTCACTCTAGTTTGTGCATGTATGATCATCATTGGTTGAAAGAACATAAACTATGCAAGGCCAGAGAAAAAAAAATCCGGAATATGGTTGACTCTGCTGAATGGTATTTGCATTCAAGGAATTAAAAAAACAGCTGCAAATAAATGAACGCATATCTAGCCTATGTGTTTCTCTAACTTAATGGAACACAGTGCCACACGTTTTTGCCTGCATGCAGGTCAGCACACCAACACAATATTTCCGAGCTTCTGCATTTCCCCCCTAAAAACTGTGATAAATTACCCCGTCTTTTAGTACATATCATTGTGCGATATCCACAAAATGTTAGGGTAGGACTGTAGCCTATGCCCCAACCTATACATTACAGTGTTAATTACGAATGACCATAAAGCTATTAAGCCACAAATTCAGTCACAAGTTTTTAATTCACGTACAAGATATGGCAAGAGTTCAATGTCCTAGAATATATTTTTTGACTTGATATTTTACTTGTAATGATTCCTGATTATTTGTGTCAAGGATCTATAAATAATACATTTAAGAATCAATAAAAGTTGTTTATGCGTTTACACGATATAGAGGATATGCACTTAGAAATACTTAATATTTCGTTTATGTAGCCTACTTTTGCGCAGCATCTAGCCTACTCTTTACATAATAGTCATCAAGAAGCACCAGGCATATTTATTTTGTATAAAGCCCACTGAATTGTGAAATAAGATGCGCCAAAAAAGTGAAAGTCTGTCTCTGCCAAATCACTGTCAATGCGTGTGGGCAAAGTGATCTCAAGGAGTGTTTTAAGAGGACAGGAGATACGCAAACAAGAGGTCAGAAGGTTGTGATAGGCCCACATATTAGGGGATTACTTGTGACAAATGCGTGTTACAGGAGGAATGCCAGATGTGAAACACATAGCTGCACACAGAAAAGCTTCTCGTAGCCTACCCGCACCGCTGTTATAGAGGCTGTTAGCACAACTGTAGGTGAAAGCTGATCGACAATATTGATTAGTACATTTTCATAATATATATTGTTATAATATTGATTTGTTGGATTGCACTGACCATCTACACATATTGGTTCTGATAAATTATGGTGTGGTGATTTATTAGGCCTACATATCAGTAGGCCTAGTCATACACTCAATCGTCCTACCTGAATGGAAGATGGTCGTAGGGATACAGTGTAATTTTATTGGTCAGAAAGACATTTATTAAAATAGACATTATGTAACGCACAAAATGGCCATGGATTTAATTAAATACATTCTTGCTTTCTCCATTTGAGTCCCCAACCACCAAGCATGCCTGCGGGTAGCTCGTTTGTTGATCTTAATTATATGCCGTGTTGTTCAAGGTGCTTGGGGTTCCAACGTTCAATTAACTTAGAGAGTTTTAATAAACATACACAAACAGTATGCATAAATAATTAATTGGAATAACTGTTGTTTATGAGACATCCAAAGCCTTACTAGACAGTGTTTAAGTGTTTAGTGTAATATTTATGAAAGGGAATTAATTTCACAATATCTTACCTAAACGTGTTATCCATCATTAGGTGCAAGGACACTGAAAACTTCAACGCTTTCCATCAGGTGGTCAAGATTTGGGCGTTTTTTATGTAGGCCTAGTGATATTTGGTTATCTTGTAGCCGAGGCTATGCACACAATGTCGGTCACGGTCTTTTGAATAAGATGGGCAGTGGGTTTGAACTCATATATAAACAATCATAGATTAATTCTTATAAGCAAGTGGTAGAAATGTCGGATTTTCTGAACCAAATGATGGCTTTTGTACAAGGGATTCTATCTGCATACTCAAAAAAAACAGAGGAGGTTTGAAAAGACACCGTTTATATAGTCAAAGAGCGGCTGGGTATACAGAAATTCGTCTATCGCCCTGGCTCTTTTTTATGGAGAGTGTATGTTGCATAGTAAATTATTTTGCCTGCTGCATAAAATTACCAGTGGTCAGGTATTCTTCATCATACCGACCATGCAAATGTGCCATTAAATCAATCAGAGTTGATCAGTGATTAATGACTGATCAAATTTGTGTGTCAACAGCTCAGTTTTAGAGATTTTGTGCTGGGAAGAGCGGCAAACAAAAAAAAACCCTGTAGCCCATGGCAAGCGATGACACTGAAGAAATGCAGCCTGGGGTTGTGGCAGAACCACTTTTTTCCCAGATTTTCTGCTTGATGTTAAGAAGTGCGGCTATTTACAGTATTTACATTCAAAGCGCAGGCCTGCTTTCTAGCAAACACAAGTGAGATTAAATATAGTCCACCTTCACACATCGTTTGCATTTTTGTGACACGACTAAAAAGTGCGCTGCAAACCGTCCGTATAAAATTGAAATAACTTTCATATATATATTTTTTGCTATACCAGCTGTTTGAAACGAAATGCATATATTTTTAAATGATGCTTTTCATTATCAGGTTGCTCTTGAAATGATAGGTGTTTACCCAAACTGTATTCCAGTAACATCACACAGATATCACTCTGATTGATGTCCCTGTGTGCTCTGCATGTCTTGCGTGTTCTTGCATGTTTTGTGAGCTTGGTGTGTGCCTGTGCATATACTCTATGGGGTTGTGCGTGTGTGTGTGTGTGTGTGTGCGCGCGTGCGCGTGCGCGCGCACAGGCGCGTGCAAGCACAGCAGCTTAGACCTGATGCGGATTTCACTTCAGCTGACTACTTTCCATCAAACACAGAGATGAGAAAGTGATCAAGAAATTATAAATAGCAAGTTGCCTCTCCCACCTTGTCATTCAACAGATGAACAGGGGTTATGTATAAAACAAAAGATGCCAAGAGAGCCTCCGCGCACTTAGCATAGTCTGCCTTACAGCTACAATATGGCTTTAATTTATATGCAAATGAAAGCAATAAAAGGGAGACACTGGAAATGATTCTGTTTTAAGGGGGCGCCTGCTTAAGGTGGGCGTAGTGAATCAGTGCTGGACTTCTACTACGGTCTGAGTCATGGAAACCGTGTAGCACAGCTGAGATGGAGAAAGGTAAGAACACAATTCCAATCACTTTCAGATTGCCTTCTATGGAGGGAAGAACCGGAAACTGGGGGAGGTGGAGGACTGAGGTTAGGGTGAGTTGAGGTTGCACTGTCGTCCAGACAAATGTCACCACCCTTCTTTGTGTGGGTGTGTGCGTATGTGTATGTCTGTGCTGTGTGTGTATGTGTATGTGTGTGTGTGTGTGTGTTGATATCCCTTTTCTCCTTCCATACACTGACTGGCAGACCCACGCTAGGCTGATCAAAGCCCAGCGGAAGCAGCCAGTGACCCTGAATGGGGCTATAGTATGCAAATAGCAGGGCTAAGTTGGCTTTAATCCGCTGTTTTCTCCCCTCCCCGCATCCCTAGACCCAGCCAGTGCCTGCTTCTACTAGGGAGCCCAATGCAAATCCATCAGAGTCGGGGGGCTCTCTCTTCCTCTCTCTCCTGGCTGGCAGACAGGCACAATGGTTTGTGCTTCAGCACACATCCTCACACACACACACACACACACACACACTCACACACAGAGGCGTAAACATGTACAGACTAAAGTGACATGCACATGCAGGCATAAATGAGCAATGATACAGATAAGTACAGATACAGTACATAGAAAAACAGAAGCCATACAAGCGTATACACCCCCACATCCTCCACACACACACACACACACACTTTTCTAACACACACATATGTGTTTAAATGTACCCTTAGATACTACAGATACTCACTCTCTCTTTTTCTCCCTCTTTCCGTCACACACAGACGATCAGTAAGACACACACACACACACCACACACACACACACACACACACACATACACACTTGGCCCTCTCTTTAGATCAATGTCCTGTGACCGTCCCTCAGCTCTGAGCAGAACTCTTTAGAGTAAACCTCCCAGCTGCTGTTTGAATTACGAGGGATCTTTTGGGTGGAGGTGGTCTCTCTCTCTCTCTCTGTCTGTCCCCCCCTCTCCCTCTCTCTCTCTTTCTCTCTCTCTCTTTCTCTCTCTCTCTTTTCTTCTCTCTCTCTCTTTTTCTTTCTATCTGGATGTGTTAGGTGTGTGTGTGTTTTTGTGTGTGTGTGAAGAGTGTGAAGACTCTCTCTCTCTAACTCTCTCTCTCTCTTACACACACACACACACACACATACACACACACACACACCCACCTGCCCAATGCAAAGTTCCTTCTCAGGATGCCCATATTCAATGAGCTACACTTGCAAAACACGTATTCACCTATTTGGCTTAGAACCAGAACATAAGCTGAAAGCATAGTAATTACTGTGGCATGGGCTAAATAAAAACACATTGTGTGTGTGTGTGTGTGTGTGTGTGTGTGTGTGTGTGTGTGTGTGGAGGGGGGGTCTTGTTTATGAGCTCCCACTGAACCAGGACAAACAGATGCACAGTCAGTGCTTTCATTAGCATGATTTCCTAATGTGGGCCACAGAAGAGAAAGCGAAAGAGAAAAAGTGTGTCAATGTGTGTGTGTGTGTGTGTGTGAGAGAGAGAGAGAGAGAAAAACTGGTTCTCATTTTGAATGAGTTTGAATGTAGACCCCAGATGAGGTCAAATTATGACTGCATTTCAGTAGTTGGACTAAGAACTGTTGCAAGACGGAGCACATGCACACACACACACACACACACACACACACACACACACACACACACACACACACACACAGACGTCCGTGACAAAATCATACACACCAACATAAAAAAGTCTGCATATGTTAACACACAGTTTACTGTATGGTCTCATGGAGGAGAAGAGTACAATAGCCATACACTGTTTCATACCCATAATCCACAGCTGACTGTATGCTTTTCCTTTGGCCAGTCTGAAGATTGCAGATGACTCCTAATATTTTATGGCCTGTCAATTGCACTGCTCTATTGGTTCAAGGGGGCAACAAATGTGGCATTGAGGGGGCAAACCTCCCACAACGCAGCTGAATAGTCACGGCAGGGTGGGGTGTGTGAGAGAGAGAGGGAGAGAGAGTGTGTGTGTGTGTGTGTGTGTGTGCAGGGGGAAGTGTGCAGAGGAGCGATGGTCCAACAGCCGCATAAAGTATGGGACCCATAAGCAGACAGTACGTGGTGAATGGGGATAGCGCCATTTGTTTATTCTGCAAGTAAGACTTATGGCTAAAGCAAAGGAATCATGGCACAGACACACACATGGTGGTTTTATGCAAGGAGAGGCTTTCAACTCCCTCTCATTATTTATAGAAGAGCTGTATGTGTGTGTGTGTGTGTGTGTGTGTGTGTGTGTGCTTTGTGTATACACACACAGGCTTGGGTGTTTTTATGCATATGTACATTTGTGTCTGTTTGTGTGTGTTTATATGTGTATACTTTGTAGGCTTGTTGCTGTATGGGTCTGTGTGTCTGAACAAGCTTTGGTGTTTTAATGGCTGTGTAGGTGTGCAGGGGTGTTCAAGGGTGTGTGTGTGTGTGTGTGTGTGTGTGTGTGTGTGTGTGTGTGTGTGTTTGTTGAGAAGTACAGTTGAGGCTCTTTCGGAAATCCCACAGACGGATGTTAAACAAGGTGCGAAAACACAAACAGGTGTTTGGTGAAAAGCAGTTCTGAGCCATTTTTAAAAAATGTCTTCCTGAAATGTTTATGCTCTCGTAGAATCAGAGGCCCCAGGCAGTCAAGCACCACAACATCAGCCTCCCTCATCTCATGATATGTACACACTCAACTATGAACAGGTGTCACTGCAGTTGCATGATCTGGATATCAGTGGTCTATACAAGCACTTTGTGACATTATTGTCCTTTCAAAATTCATGTTGGGCTTCATTTGCCATGTGGTTGGTATAAAATGGCAAACTTGAGTGTGCTGGTAGTGCAGAGGAAACTCAGAGGTTGATATTCATAGCATGCAAGTAACAGTTGACTGACTGTAAATGATTATTATTTTTTAATTTCTTTCATTTTTGTTGCAGTGAACTGTAGTGAAAGTGTGTCTGTCATTCTTTATTATTTTGTACATAGATGGTTCAGATGACTTAAAGAACAAAACTATTTATTTGTGCATTTCCCATATGTGAGTACCCAATAAGATAAGTTTATTTAAATACAAGGAGTCCTAACGTTATCTTTGCTGAGTCTGAGAAGGCTGTACAGAAGTGTCTTTCTATCATTTGTTCTTGAGACACATGCCATCCCAGATTGTTTTTAGTTTAAGAAATAGAGTGTTCACATTCATTTCCGCACATTACTACAGAGAGAAGAGATAGACAGAGAAAGAGAGAGTTAGACAGAGAGAAAGAGAGAGTGAGACAGAGAGAAAGGACAGCGATAGCTTTGCACTGCTGTTACTTTAATTAATAAGGATGAGCTTCCAAATTACAGCATGTCTCGCCACAGCTATGTGACAGAAAATGAAGCATG
This sequence comes from Tenualosa ilisha, assembly GCA_015244755.2. Taxonomy (NCBI): domain Eukaryota; kingdom Metazoa; phylum Chordata; class Actinopteri; order Clupeiformes; family Clupeidae; genus Tenualosa; species Tenualosa ilisha. The sequence continues at coordinate 3,501,075 of PYXC01000495.1, read as the reverse complement.
TGACCAAAGTCGAGGTTTGAATAAAACCCAAAGGCATCTTGCAAGAGTTATTCTGTGCTACAGCAGTTTTGTCCCCTTAACCCCCACACCCCCCATCACTATTCTTCAAATAAACAAGAGCAGAGAGGGACTGAGTTTTTCTCCACTGGATCCAGCAATAAAATGAAGACAGCTGGCATCAGCAAAAACAAAGAGGAGGGTTTGAAATAGTGACGAGAAATGTGTTTAATGTCAGATGAAGCTGTGAACTGTAAGAGCACAATTAAGAGATTTTTTTATTATGCACTCTTGGTTCTTTTTGTGGACATATTCCACCCCTAGTTTGCTAAGCGTCAGTGTCAGTTGAGGAACAAAAAAAACGCCCACAATTCCAAATGTGATGACAAGTTTCTCATGGCTCTATCCTTCAGGAACCTGAAAGCAATGGCGAACAGACAAAGGCATTGTTAACGTTTAAATAATAATGCAATCTCCTCCCATATGCGGTCGGACAACGCCTTTGAACTCGAAACGCTCGCGCACACGGGGTTGGGTGAGAATTTTTTAATTAAAGAGGCCATTTTGGGGGAAGAGTGTGTGGATGATAGGCTCGCGTCCTCCACCACAGATGACATCTGCGGCGCAGATTTCGTTTCGCCGCCGCCGCCTCGGACAGGGCCCTGTCTAATGAAGGCGTACACACACACACACACACGCACACACACACAAAGCAGAACAAAGGCCTGGCACCTGGGATGGCCGAGTTGTCTGGGTGGTCAAGAAGCTCCTGCTCTCGGCCCTCACATGTGGAATTACTTGGGGCCAACTCAAAAGAAGTGCAATACAAAAAGAGTGGGGTGGTGTGTGTGTGTGTGTGTGGAAGGAAGAGAAAAAGGGAAAGAGAGACAAGAAATAAAGAAAGAGAGAAAGAGAAAAGGCGAGACAGAAAGAAAGACAGAGAGAGAGAGCGAAGGTCTTCCATGGTGGGTGATAACATTAGCGTGTCCCCTTTCACCACCAGTCTCACACTTCAAAAAGCGAGGGAAGAATGGAGGGGAAAAAATCAGCCCTCTGTATCTTTCATCACCGACTTCACCGCTCGGAGGTGGCCAAAGGTGACCCAGGGAGCCGTTAGTCTTACTCTATTGAAACGGGCCGTGATGTCATCTCCACATGGACCACTTGGGGGTGGGGGGTGGATGGGGATGTGTGTGTGTGTGAGTGTGGAGGGAGATTATAGTAGAAGGGTACATCTCATCCCACATGGAGAGAAACAAAGACCAACTGTGATCTGTGAACAGTGTAGCCAGTTTTTTGTCCTTGGAAGAAAACAAATCAGGTCTTCACATTGTCAGGCTTAATAAAAATGTGTAATTTCTTGTTTAGTCCCGTGGCTATGTTTGTAATTTAAATGCATTCTCCTCTGTGTGTGCGACGGTTTGTTCGAGCTAAACAAATCCATCGCACGTCTTGTTGAGTTACAGCAAAAGTGTGAATAATAGCTTGAGTCTGTTGACTTGCGCCACTTCAAATTCTTCCAGCTGTGTGTCAATCTTGGGGAGTGTTTTGGAAAAATAGCAACAAGCAAATTGAGATACTCAATATTTGTACATCAACATGTGAAAGATGCTCCAACCATACTTGAGTTCCTCCATTTAACAAATCATCTGCCCTCATAGGAACTCAAAAATATTGTATCAAGTTCATGACAAACTAGAAAAACAAATTGTGATATTGCTGTATGATAGTGTAAAAATTGTACTTGATGTAGAGCACATGCATTCTGCGATGGATTCTTCTGGAAATAGAAAGTGTTGAAGTCCATGTGTGAAAGTGTACATCCACCTGCATTGATGTGAATTTTTTATATTGCTGTTGCTATTGGTTCTGTCTGTGTGTGTGTGTGTGTGTGTGTGTGTGTGTGTGTGTGTGTGTGTGTGTGTGTGTGTGAGGAGTGTGTGCATAGGTTTAAGACTCATCCAAGAAGAGCCTTAGATCTCTGCTGTCCTAGGTTCTCTGGCCTGCGCTGCTAGACGCTGAAATTCTCATGGTAATCAGTTATGGCACCAATCCATTCCAAGCGGCATGTGATTTACTGCCGGGTGTCATCCGCAGCCTTGCTCTCCCCCCGGCAAGTTAAATGACCCGAAAATAACATTAATATGTACTAGAGCAGGATGGAGGGCAGCACCAGAGGGGTGGTCTCTGGGATTGGCTTTCACCCGTGGAAACTTAAGCTCAAATATGGCTCCTGGGTGCTGATAACGGTCAGGACACGGCACACGACGCTCAGCGTCACCTGCAGGGAAGGAGCTGTGTGCCGGTGGGAAGGTTAAGCACTCGCTCACTAAAGGCCCTGATGGGAGACAAAGCAGTCCAGGTAGCAGACTTTGGGCCTACAGATGGCAGAAGTGAAAGAAACCGATAGGGAGTTAAAAAGAAAGAGAGCAGCCAAGAGTTGAACACTGAAGCCTTGAAGCGAACTTGCTCAGCTGAAAACAAAAGATCATTGCTTGAAACAAGTTCTCTAAGTGTGTTTTTTTGTCCTCACAGTGTGTTCTTGTGGCTGTAACAAATGCAATATTTTTATTAAACTAATATGTGAACATAATATCAAACATTGTTATATATTTAGTGTCAAAAACACACGACTGTAAATCATTGTCACTTTTTTTATTTGAGACAAAGTTTTTTTTTACCCAGCAAAAGAAATGAGCCGTAACAATACCATAGCCAAAGAAGCCAAAGCCACATACTTGTTTATATGATCCCTTAATTCTCACAGCCTGCTCAGGCTTGCTGAACACCACACTGCCTGTTCAACCTAAAATCCCACCTGAAAGGCAGCGATTTCACCCAATCACAAGGGCGATTGTAAAACGGTCACGCCTTCATCCTGTACTCGGCATCCAATGGCTTTTGAGAGAAACGGTGCAAAAAGAAATGAAAGGCAGGACGTTGTATAAGTACGTGATGACATCACAAAACTGCTCCAAATCAAAAGGGCATGGTATACTGTAAATAATAACTGTAAGGCAACACACACACACACTCACACACAAAGGCACTGAAGACAGAGAGTGGATCAGAACGCCTTGGGCCAGAGGATGCTTAGCGGTAGAAAAGAGGAAACAGCTCTTTGATTGAAGCGTCTGTTTTTGTCTGTGGAGGCGCTGAGAAGAGGAGTGAGGGGCTTCAGAGGGGTTCCAAGGAGGGGGGCAGACGCGGCATCCCCCACATCTGGCCGCCTCAGGGTGGTGCAGCTGAGTCTCCAGAACATTCCTTGAGAAGCAGGAAAGACAGCGATTTCCACCCAATCAGAAAGCGCCAATATGCAGTAAATGCTCAATAAATGATGGCAGATTAATAAGAAACTCATGATTTTATATACAAAGTTGCTGGTAACCATTGCTTACACGGAAACAACAGGAATAGAAAAGTAAGACAAATAGCAAGTCATTTTTGAAGTTAAATCAATTGAAATTAAAATCCAAATCTGTATATGTCTGAGGATGGTTTGTGCTAACAAGACTATTTACAGCTTTCTCTCTCCATTCCATCTTGCAGGCGTGAGAGATACTGTAGACTGTAGGCCCCAGTGTAATGCCAACGAGTGGTGATAAGTCCCTCACACAGTCACAGAGTTCAGTGTATGAGCGCTGGTCATCCCAGACGCACACTGATCCAAAGTTCAAGTTACAACTGTAAGACATTTGTGGAATTGAGCAGTGTGCAGACCGTGAATAACTGTTTTAGCACACACCCGGCAAGATGTGTGGTCCGCAGAATGCCATCGAAAGCCCCTACTGTCTCTGGTGCGCCTGTGTGTGTGTGTGTGTGTGTGTGTGTGTGCACATGAGCTTGTGTGTGAAAGTTTGTGTGTGGGAGCTTCGTGTGTGTGCGTGGAAGGGGGGAGCTATATGTGTTAATGTGTTTATGTACATGTCTGATTTTTGTATTTCGTATGATTATGTGTGCATGTGATTTTATATGTGTGTGAATCTGTGTGCGTGTGTTTGTGTGAGCATGTGTGGGCATTTTCTGCGAAGGCTGTGTGACCGCCTGCTTGCATGTCAGCGCAGACACGCATGCGTTTACAAGACAATGGGGAGATGTGCAGCGTGGGACGATCATTTTATGGCCGCTCAGGAAGTTTGTCTTGGGATAATAGCTGAAGATGCACTGGGCCAAGTGGAGACCACTGGACTGGAATGTTTCGGGAATGAGGACTATCCATGCTTGTCTGTCACCCCAGAACAGGTGGTGTGTGTGTGGAGTGTGTGTATGTATGTGTGTGTGTGCGTGTGTGTGTGTGCGTTTGTGTGTGTGCGCTATGCATTTGTGTGGACACCTGGACACCTCCATTTTGCATTACATGACATCTTACTTTTAGTTTAGTTGCTTCTTTTGGAAATACAACTCATGTATTACATTTGCACAAACCCATGCATTAAAGATGAGGACGATGATAATGCATTACAGACTCTCTTCTTTTTTCTCGCGTAGCCTTGAAGTGTTGGCTCAGCAGTGCTTGAGAAGCTTCCCAGTGGCCGTTCTGAATGTAAAGTACTTAATGCACTATTTTGCCCGGTGCCATGTGTTTTCCCCTCAGCCAAAGAACACAGACACTTTCATTTTCTCTCCCTCGAGCTGTCAGAGGCACCGAAAAACATTCTGAGTGAGAACACGCGTACGCAACACACAGACGTGCGCACACACACACACACACACACACACACACACACTCAGAACACGTATGTACAGTCAGTGTGTCTATAAATTTGTTTTTTAATGCGAGAATTTGTGTGTGTGAGAGAGAGAGGGAGAGAGAGAGAGAGAGAGTAAATGCTAGTGTTAGTCTCAAATCATAGATTTCCTCCATAAGAGGGAAGACAGACCTCAGACGTCTTGTGGAAGAGACAAGTGGTGCATACACACACTTGCCTGAATGAAGTGTGGTGGTAGTCGACTCCAGGCACCACACCACTTATTGGCACACAAACATGTGAGATTTAAACAAGGGATAGGGACTAAGAGAAGAGGGGAAGAATAAAAGAAAGAAAGAAAGAAAGAAAGAAAGAAAGAAAGAAAAAAGAAAGAAAAGAAAAAAAAGAAAGATATTGAAAGAGCTTTTGCTCTAGTCTCAGCGATGATTGCAGAAACACTTGGGAGAGGAGAGGACTAACCCCCCTCCCTCCACCACACACACATACACACTATTCCCCCCACCTGAGTGCCCTTGACAGAGAGGACCTCCGAGCACCGTGACATTACTCCATCAATCTGTATTTAAGACCAACATGCTGGCCCGGCTGTTGCTCCCTGGTTCAACTCTCCCCCTCTCTCTCTCTCTCTCTCGCTCTCTCTCTCTTTCTCTCACCCACACACACACACGAACACACATTTAATTCTGTGATTCCCTACACACTTTGACTCCCTTCTGCTCGTTGCCACTTCTACACACACCCATTCTCTCTCTCTCTCCCACAGTCTTTGTCTGTGCACCTCTTATCTGACACCTGCAGCTAAATGTGCACCACAGCACACACACCCGAGCACCATGACTGGCCCCAGGAGAGTCCGAGTCGGAGGAGCCGAAGCAGCCGCCGCTGCTTAAGAGGAGCCATGTCCGACTCACCAGAGCACCACTGCCACAGTAGCCTGCCGCCGCCACCGCTAAAGAGAGAGAGAGGAACTCACACAGTCTATGATCTGTCCATGCTCTAGAATTAGAAGTGTGTGTGTGTGTGTGTGTGTGTGTGCATGTGTGTGTGTTTGTGTGTGTGTTTGTGTGTCTGTTCAGACAGTGGAAAGTGGTCAAATAGAAGACAACAACAATTCTTCCTGCTGTATATTTCTGCAATGCTGTGTGTTTCATTTTTTTTTTTTTACATGCTGTTTTTTTGGACATGGTTGAAGACTGTTTAAAAAAAACAGATCACGACCACTCAAAAAGACTACACAAAAGTTGAAAGAAAGTAACATTAAATTTTGAAGATTAAAACCTGAATGTCAGGGGTTTGGCATTTACTCTTTCGCTTTCTTAACTTTTGTTTTTTGTTTTTATGCTCTCGTCAGTCAAGATCATATTTCCAGTATTCAAAGGAAAGTGCTTAGTCATTTACCCTGTCATCCGTTTTGTTTTCAAGTCTTGCACTGTATAATCTAAAATTATGACATATATTATATTATATGTTTATATTCATTGTGGTTGTATTATGTAATAATATTTCTGCGTAAGTATGTGTAAATAAACATATTTATTTGTAAGCAACATTGTGCCTGAGAATTTGTGCGTGTGTATGTTAAAGCTGTGTTGAGTTTTCATGACAAAATTTCTGAGGTTAACCCAGAGCAAAAGGTCACCCTATGAAACAAATAGAAAGTAAATGACATGTTTATTTAACTGGAGACACAACATCAATTTCTTTGACCTTTGACGCTCTCACAAAACACATGTACAGATTTCAGTCACTGGTCTGACATAATTGGGCTAATTCACCCTATTTTAAAAAAGAAAGAACTACAGCATGACATGCTGGACACAACATAAACACACAATGTGTGTTTTGTTTTTTTTGCATCAACCACTTTACAGACCGTTGGGTTGTCCATATAATCAGGGGCATCATGCACTTCACTGTTGGAGAAGACAACGGTTTGAATTGGTTGTTTTTGTTGCTTGCATAGTCACTGCCATGTTCTCCAGTCTGACTGTTTGGGTCTGTGTCTGGGTGCGGCCCACACACAACACACAGACACACACACACACACACACACACACACACACACACACCACAGCCACAGTAGTCTGTCGGGACAAAAGGCAGGCACCCAAAACCAGAGAGCGGGTCTTTTGTTGTATGCAGCTCCGGCCGGCTGAGAGATGTTAGCCCCGTAGAGATGAAGACATTGGCAGAGGGGGGCGTCCCTACCCTCCGCTTAACCCTGACGCGGCTCCCTCATTTGGGGCACAGAGAGAGTGGCGTCCGGGGAAGATCCAAGCCAACATCAGACAGAGCTAACAAAGATCAAGAATGTGAAGCTTGGACCATGACGGGAACACTTGTGACTTGGGTAGAATGAAAAACAACACCATTATAATTGCAACAAAATGGTGAGTCACTTATGTTATTTTTAGCCTGCTTCTTGTCCCTCTGTCTGCCATAGAAATGCATGCAGTTAAAAATAATTCTTTGGATTCATGTACTGCACACATTTGTAAGAGACACATACTGGTGACAACACATCAGCTCACAAATGGAACAAACAAATAACTCTATTTCAACAGTTTTTCCCTCTTTGTTTAAATTACACTATTTTGAATTTGAAATCACATATGACTTCAGATATTTTGCATTATAATAAATAATACATAAATTAAAAACATAAATACTTACTTACTTTTACTGATATTAATTGACGATCTGGTGTTACCTGACACAGTATCTCTATGTGATTACAAGACACAAAGGAGTTGGCCTGCTCACAGGAGATGGAAGCCAATGATCCGACTGTTACAGGAGGTCATTTAGTTTGGCTGCCACAGCACAGATACAGTAGAGTCTTCAGTCCGTAAGTAAATGACATCCATGGGTAAAGCTCAGATATTCTACTTCCTTTCAGACTAAAACAAAAATGAATTTATGCTGCACAGAGGATTAATTGCTACTGGACCACATCCTTATGTACTGTATTATTAAGAACAGGTAAATATTTTATTTTCACAGTAACATTGTTTCAGTACTTTACGGACATGGAACATATTAAAATAATTAAACAATGCTAAAAGAAAAAAAATGTTAATAAAGAATTTGTGAAAAAATGTATCAACAATAAATCCTTGAGGATTGCTAAAGAAGAGTAATTAACATTGATTTGGAATTTATATAATGAATTAAGATCTTGCATCCAAAAGCATTAAAAGGGACTTGTTTCATTAACACATGCTATTTATTACAGTCTTAGTCTTCCAATTGTAAACCAAAGCTCTGTCCCACTGTGAAAGTCTGTTGTGAAATGCACTGGACATGTGTTTCCGTTGGCAGCCAGAGAACAGACCCTCTACTCCACTCAGCCTGAGTGACCAAAGGGACGGCCACTGCTGTACACTCCACATTCGTATTCCACGTGTGACTTTGTCTCTTTGTCGTTCCTCAGCCTCGTGTGTTTTAGTCTGTCAAGTCCACATGCTTGTCGCCAGTCTGGGACAAATTAGCTGAGATGACGGTGTCATCCGGCTCTGAGGCCTGTCCTCTCCTCTCTCTCTCTTTCTTTCTTTCTTTCTTTCTTTTTGTCTTGTGGCAAAGGAGCGTGGTGCTTTCTGGGGTAACAGAGACAAGCACGGTCTGTTCACTAACAATAAGCCAAAGGGGACCTCACCTCTACTCCACTGATGTCACTGCTTTTGGTGAGCCGCTAATATGAATCTGGTTAAAAAGTGGGACGACAGCTCTCTGTGAAGCCACACATCTTTAACACATCATAATTCGTATTGTTTTCTGTTGTTCTTAGATGGCAGAAAATGGCCCCCACTAGCAACAGAGTTGCAGTATGTGTGTTTACTTCACTCTAAGCTAGTTGACAAAAGATAGTTGTCTCTTGAATAAATTTATAAACATAGACACTGTATACGTCACTTTGTGGTTACACTGTTATGGGTGCATAAGATTCTTTTTAAAGTAATTGTCTCGATTATATGTCAGTCATGGTCTGCAATGAATTTGATATTTGATTAAATATATTCTCATCATTGTAAAATGTTCCATTGCAAGTGGAATGAAGGCGGGTGCATTTATAAGTATTGTAAAAGCACACAAATCATGTGATGTAAGGAGAATCTCGGATTAAACCCTTGCACTGAAGTGCTTTCGAGAATGGTGGTCGAAGCACTGTATATGAATCATTCCCAGCACTGCAGAGATGAGAGCTGTGAAATTAAATGATCATTTGTCATCAATCCTTTCCTTTGAAATCGGATAACCTAGTCTTCTAACAGGTCCTTCACTCTAAAAGGAACGAGTGCGGACTTGAGACAGCTCTCTCTCTCTATCTTGTTCACTCTCTCTCAGCACCAAAACAATATTTCTGCAGTGACTGTCTTTCTTGAAATCAGCAGTCTGTCTTGCTCTGTCAGGCACAAACCAAGATGGCCTTTGAGTGGGCGGGTCCATCTGCTTTCCCCCCCGGCACCCCATTGGATGGCTGGCGGAGGCGATGAAAGTGTGATTTTGACAGGACCCATCAGCTGCAGTTAATCATTGGCATGTGAGGCCTGGAGAAGTCACGTTCACGCGGGTGTCAGCCAAACATCTTTCCGTTTCATAGGAGAGGAGAGAAAAGGAGGACAGAAGAAGGGAGAAGACTTGTGCATCCAGCCCTGAGTTTGCCTCACTCCCTCCATTCACAAAAAATGTTTTCTTTCTCTTTTTGCATCTCTCTCTCTCTCTTTGTACCTGCTGAATGATGAATGTAGGCCATGTTCATGATTTAAAAACAAAATCATTGTTTTGAAAGTTGGGAAAGATCTAGGGACAGATTAGCATTTTCATTCATCAGGAAGAACGAGACAGAAAACCAAACAAAAACAAAATAAGTCAAATAAAAGACAAATGCACACACGAGGGACACGTCTGAACAGCAGCGGCTCCTGTGAACAGACACCTGCTTTGACTCGGTTCCCTATCTGACTCTTGTCATGAGTGCCTGCGAGGAAGTGACTCAACAGTGGAGTAACATGTTCAAACACCCAAGCTGGTTCTGTTACTCTGATCCCAGAATGATGTATCATACCACATGACAATGTGCAGCTCAGTGGAGTTTGGAGGTAATTACCTGTCATGTTGTTGTTATGTACTGGTGTGTGTGTGTGTGTGTGTGTGTGTGTGTGTATGTGTGTGCGTGTGTGTGCATGTATGCATGTGTGTGTGAAAAAAAGAGAGTATGTCTGTATGTGGGTGCATTTATGTGTGCAGTGTTAAAATCTGGTAAGTCTTTTATGTGTGAGTGTGTGTGTGTGTGTGTGTGTGTGTGTGTGTGTGCTTATATCATAAAAAAGCAATTGCTTAGGGGTGCCAAACAAATCACTAGCACCACGACAGTCGCCTCTGAGAAATGAACAAATCAAGGCCTTTGACTGTGAAAATGTTCAAGTGTTTTGTGTAAAAAGTTGTTTGTTGTTGAAATGACCTCTTTTCATGCCTTTAAATAGGCAAAATAGATGGGCTAATGTTACCAAGAAATATGATGACTTTTTTTTCTTTCCTCTCAGATTTTTTCTTTCCACTCTTTATTCACTTGTCAATACAAAGGGATGTTATGACTTAGAAATTTGGTTTGGAGGGAATAATGAAGGTCCTTTTTACTTCCTTATATGTGCAAAAGGACCAACACACACACACACACACACACATATACGCACACACACACCAAATCCCACACAGAATCCTACACAGCTGATCTGACTCTGTTCCATACACACAGCCACAACACAAACACACATCTACAGCCATTGACTAACGCACCCTATTCCCAATTCCCTTATTAATAAGTTGCCCTTAATCTGGCATGCTTATTTATTTACTCTGCTAACTGATAAGTGGGGGGGGGCGGAGGGGAGGGGGGGGATGGAGGGGGGTGGGGTGGAGGGAAAGCCAACCGATTGTTTTTCCATTATTACTGACACACATTAGACGACCATTCGATCATTAGCTCATTAGGGCCTTCAGTGTGCGGTCATTAACTCTAGCGCTGGCCCCTTCACAGTTTAGTCTCCTTTTCCTTGAGGGCTGAATAGCGAAAAAAAGACCTAGAGACTACCCCAAAGGTTTGTGTGTGTGTGTGTGTGTGTGTGTGTGTGTGTGTGTGTGTGTGTGTTTGTGTGGTCCTTTGTATCATGGAGAGACAAAAGTAAGATTACACAAGAAACAAAATGAAAATACTGTATGTTTTGATGAACACATCATACTTTGGAAACTTGTCTGTCTTGAGGTGATAATTATGATTGTATTTGCCTGGTCTCAGAATATCCAGAATGCCTGTTCAAGGATCATGTTTTCCTTAAGAATGAACCACTACTCCTACTACTACTACTAATAAAAATAACAACAACAAATATAATAATAATAATAATAATAATAATAATAATAATCGCTATTCTTTTTCTTCTTATTATTATTAGTCATGTGATATGCACAATAATACATTTGTGTTAACTCAATAAATTAAATAATCATTACTGTATATTTCTATGCGTTCTGTATGCGTGCCATTGGTTTTGTGGATGCTGATTGGTTTGGCACCCCTTAACAATTGCATTTTACTCACAAATATAACACACACACACACACACACACACACACACACACACACACACACACACACACACACACAAACACAAATTTCACCAGCAGTGCCTAGTGACTGCGGGTCCAGTGATGCTGAAAAAGAGACATGCTTTATGCTTGGGCTGCTTGCACAGAAATGACAGCAGCCTGCGAGAAAGCAGCGCTGTTCCTCCTGCTCCTGGGAGACACCCCAGCAGCCACGGGCTCTTGCCTGTGAATGTTTGTAAAGGTAATCTCCGTGGAATAGCAGCAGCACTTCTCAGGAACAAGGGGGGTGAGAGAAAGAGGAAGAGAGAGAGAGTGGGAGTGTGTGCCTCTGCTTGCGTGTATTTTTGTGTGTATTGAGTGTTAGTGTGTGTGTGTGCATTAACTCAGGTAAGTAATTTGAGAGTTTGTGTATGTGTGTGTGTGTGTGTGTGTGTGTGTGTGTGTGTGTGTGTGAGAGAGAGAGAGAGAGAGAGAGAAAGAGAGAGCAAAAGATAGTGTGTGCATGTTTGTGTTGCGTGTGTGTGTGTGTTTGTCAACTGAAGCATAAAGATGTATCCACACTTGTACATAACATATGGGGAGAAGAGGTGTGTGTGTATGTGTGTGTGTGTCTTCATGTATGTGTGTATATATGGAGTATATGTGTATGTGTGTACTTGTATGTGTATGTTTTGCCATTGTGCCTTTGTGTATGTTTATAGTGTTTTTTTCTCTATGTGCCCATGTGGTGTGTGTATATTTGCCAGCAGGCATGTGAGTATTTCTTTTCTACTTGTTTATTTTGTATTTTTCATGTCTGTCCTTGTATATTTATTGATACTGTCTGTGGTATATGTATGTAAGTGTGTGTCTGTTTGTGTGTGTTTGAGCACTAATGTCTATCTGTGTGCTTGTTTGTATATATTTGCCTGTATATCTGTGTGTGTGTGTGTGTGTGTGTGTGTGTGTGTTTGCCGGTGGTAGAGTATGTAAAGTAACACAATGCAAACACACATACACACACACACACACACCACGTGCTAGTGCACTGCCTCCCCGTTCTGGTGGGCTGTGGAAACACAGATGTTTCGGGAGCGGCGCTCACGGACACGGAGGCGTGCTCTCAACTCCCCCGCCAGATGTGTGCACAGCCCCGACGCTTCGCCTGCGCTAACTCGCCTTTCTCTCTCTTCTGCGGGAAATGAGCAATGGCCCACCGCGTAGCCGTCAATGGCTGATTCCAAATCAGTTCTAGACTGATGTGTCACAATCAACTATACCAGGCCTGGAGCTGATCCAGAGTCAGTTTTGCTTCCAGACTTTTAAAGTCTTGTAAACGGCATGGAATCTGTTTGTGTCATGTGATTAGGTTGTTGTTTCTTTGTCTGTTTATTTGTCAAAGAAGAGCTCATTCTATTTTTCATTAGATCCAAATTTACATTATTTCCAGATAACATATCAACATATGTGTAGGTCTGAGTTCTTGGAAAATTGACTATTTTCTCTCTCTTTCCGTGTGTGTGTGTGTGTATGTGTGTGTCTTTCCTTGTAGTTTCTTTGACTGTATGTTATGGCATTATAAATGACAAATAATATCCAACAAGAGGTTAATATAATGCAGAGCGTCCAATCCAATCTAATTTACATGGACTTAATAATATTGCTGTTAAATAAAGTATAATGGACTAGTGCAATTATTAAATCATATATAATCAGATATAATGCACTGATCAGTAGTATGGTTCAATTGTTTGCACTGTGTGATGGGGCAAAATGGCATTTCAAAGGACTGACCTTTTTTACCTTAGTCATGTACCAATTACCTGGACATTATCAACTCACTAACAAACTCATTGATTTCACCACAATGAGAAAAGTGAAATCTGATGTCCAAATCAATATGAATTCTTTCCTTCTCCTATCAATCAATTTGTGGTGAAAACCATCAAAAATCTCATTTGTAAATAATTAATCATTTATAACCATCTATGGCCAATTGATTTTTTGATCAGCAAAATGGATTACATTTGTTTTCTTGCACACTTTTAGTTGTTGCTTGTCCAAGTAAGTTGCTTGTCCAAGTAACTCCACGATGGGCCAAAACACATGTGTGATTTTCTCATGAATGTTCATGAGTTCAAGTTGTGTTCCCTCAAATGTTTTGGGCATGTGTGTTTTTGTCCACCTGGGTGGTGTGTGTGTGTGTGTCCTGTTGGTATTTTCATAAGTGTGTAAGTAGGTCTTCCTGTCCATGTGCATGTGTGTGGGAGTGTGTGTGTGTGTGTGTGTGTGTGCACACTTGCCTGTGACTATCAGACTGTAAGTCGAGGTATTTCTTCCATGGAGTGTCCTGACAGTCATGTTCTGATGTGAGTGAATGCGAGTGCCAGCACTGGACACTGAGTACTGACAGTGAGAGAGTTGGAGTGAGAGAGAAATCTGTTGTGCTTTCAAGAAAATATTTGTGTGTGTGTGTGTGTGTGTGTGTGTCTGCGCACATGTGTGTGTGTGTGACTGTGTGGGAGTGAAATCTGCTGTGCCTTTGACTAAAAAGCGATTGTGTGATGTGTGTGGCATGTGTACGTGTGTGTTTGTGTGTGCATGCATGCATGTGTGTGCCTGTGTGTGTGAGTGTGTGAGGGAGAGAGAATGAGCATGTGTGGGTCTGTGTGGCATGGGGATACATCTGCGTTAGCTTAACCCATTGGGAGTGGATCCCAGCAGGTAGCCCCTGCGCCGGACTGGGTCAGCACAAATCATCTGGACAGGCGGGAGCGTGAAATCTTTCCAGGCCAGGACACGGAGGCCTCTCTCCCCAGACCCAAGCCCCAGCTTTGCCGCTGCCCTCTCAGCCTGGCCTGCCTGAGCCTGGGCCTATGTGCGGAGTGCCTCCACCTCCAACCCTGCACTTGCTTTGACACAGTGGTATGTGCGGCTGCAGTGAGGGTCAGGGTAGTTGGGGGGGTTGGGGGGTGGGGGTTCAGGGTTGAGGAGAAAGAGAATGGGGGTGAATGGGAGGTTGGTCTGGAAGTGGGGGGGGCAGGGTTGGAGTTCAGGTGCAGTACCCCAGTATTTGTGTGTGTGTGTGTCTGTGTTTGTGTGTGTGTGTGTGTGAGAGAGAGAGAAAGTGAGTGAGTGAGTTGAGTGAGGGGGCGGACAGAGAGTGTGTGTGGTGCCTGTGTGTGCGTGCTGCATGTGTGTGGTGCTTGTGTCTGTGTGTGTGTGTGTATCTGTGGATATGCATGCGTGTGGTGCTTGTGCGTGTCTGTGTGTGTGTGTGAGTGTGTGTAAGAGGAGACCAGAGACGGGAAATCCTGTCTACTGAGACTCACACAAACTACCCTGAATGAACCGTGACCAATCGGATCCTTAAGCACACACTCTGATCACACACACACACACACATACACACATACACACACACACACGGACACAAAATTTCTCTCTAGTGGTGGAGCAGCAGATGCTGCAGGGGAGTATGGAGTATGACGGCACAATCTGGTTGGATTCCTTGATTTAGAGACACAATGCATTAATTTCAAGCATTGTGTAAGTTGTCCACAAACCGTAGGCCAGCAACTGGCTCTCACTGCAAACTAGCATTAGCTGGCTTTCAATATCAGTCGAACGGACCTCCACGCTTCAACCTACTGCTCTCAGTGCAAGGGAGCCTCATCAATTTCAGCGAGTGCGGGTCTGGCCAGTCACTCCTGCCGTAGCTGATAGAGATAGTGCTATCTTTTGGCCAGGCGGTGGATGGCTTAAGGACCTAATGGGAGACAGGTGTGCCTCGGTGTTAGCATTGAGTCCTCAAGTGGAAAATTGGGTGCAAAGTCAAACCACATGGAGGGACAAGAGCCAGGAGAGGTGCGACCGAAGCGCGAAAAGAGGCCATTTTGAATTCGGAGCACCCCCTTTGCCTGAAAACAACAGCTCTATTGGCTTTTGTTCTGTGAGTGTAGTGTTTGACATTTCTGTTCTGTTGTAAAAGTGTTTGTGATATACGCAGTAAAATAAATTGTTTTGTTGTTAGCTCATATGTCTGGGAAAGCTGTATTATGGCAAATCCATTCAGAGGTATGTCTTGCTTCACGGCTATGCTGAAATAGCTTGAAGTCGAAACCTCACCGGTCCCCATGTTGGGGCCAACAATGTGTTGTTTATTGGCCAAAAGCCGGATGTAAGTGACAAAGTGCCAAAAAGAGTTATCAATTCCAAATTATTCTCAACCACCACCCACAGTAGTAAATAATGCCACGACACAAAGAATTGCAGAATTATGTCATCAAATCTAAACACTTCCAGACCCTCTTTTTGTGATCCTAATCTCCATGACTCAACACTATTCCTATGCAGTGATGTAGTGGATCAGAGAAACAACTCTGTTTTCACTTTTCCCATTTTATCATGTAATAAGGCTTAAGTGAGAGTACTCACATACAAGGTCAACAATCATGTGACTTCACTTTCATCTTTTTACTCAATTTTAGGTTTTGTGGTGTGCGTCTCACAAGGCATTATACATCCACCAAAGATACAGAAAAGATAGTAAAGTATGGTTAAATATGATAGCTACGTGGAAAGTTTATTGTATTTTTTTAAACCATCCCATCGGTAGGTATCATTAAGCCATTATAACATGCTAGACTGCCAACAGTTTTGATGACGCAAATAATAAATATGTTCCGCATCTGACATTTGTTTTGATGCTGAGGCCACAAGTCTTCCTTCCCTCAACGAGTGTTAGAAAACAGACACGCAGTGTTTTTTTTGTTTTTTTTCCGCTCAACAATTTCACATTTGTCTGACTGGGCATCATCCCTGGCAAACAGGCCTCAACAGTTCATGCCCAGAGAAAATTGCCCTGGCCGAAACGTGAATCCAACAAGAGGGCAGCTCTGGCTCGTTAGCAAATCTATGTCTTGAATCGCTTAAACCGGCAGAACCGACGTGCCTGTCAGTCGCTCCATATGATATCAGAGTTGGACTCGTCACTGGGGATGTCATGGATAGCAATGACACAGATATACAAACACAAACAGGGCTCTCATCCACACACACACACACACACACACACACACAATCGGACAGACACACACAGACATGACGCATCCATTGGCACATGCAAAACTCTTGACAAATTTCTGCACACATGCTCAAAATCAGTGAAGCTTAATTGTTGTGTCAAGTAAGGTATTTTATATCAACTTTAACCTCGCCAAAAACCATGCCCTCACATGTGTACACACAACCAGACACACACACACACACAGTAGATAGTCACATACAGTACAACACACACATTATTCACTCACAAACACACAAATTTACACACACCCTCCCATACACCCACACAGCCCTATGGGAGTGCTGTGCCATTGCAGGTTAATGTCAGTGACAGGCAGCTACAGAAGACAGAGAAAATCTGGGTTACAGACGTGCACTGTATTCATCAAGAGGGATTATCAACTGCCCTCCTCAAACCCAAACACACATATCCCACACACACACACACACACACACACATATACAAGCAGCTAATGAACTGGTGAAAGACGCTCATGAGTAGCCTCCTAACCACCCTGCAGATCACAAACAGATGAGACCTGGCACATCGCCCAGGTGATAGCTCCCAAGAATGGCCACAGCAAGCCGCCTCCACTGCAGGAGACCGCTCATGTAAAGCTAGGCAGCAGTGTGTGTGTGTGTGTGTGTGTGTGTGTGTGTGTGTGTGTGGGTCCCATATCCAGACCGTACTCAGCTACCCTCCACACCCCTATCCTCCGGCCTTGTCTCCTACATGTAAACTCACAAAAAGTTTTCATGTTACGTCTCAGGCACATATGAGGCTTTTGGGAAAATGCGACCAAACCATTAGGTGATGTTTTTTTTTTTTTGTGACGGGTGCCCTGGAATGTGCTGGAAAGCATTCTGGCGCTGAAACAAGTCCTTGTGCTCCTTCGTTGGCTTTTGGTATTAGCCGTTGTGAATCGATGCAGATTTCTTGGCGGCTGGAGCGTGCAAACTGTCATGAATTTTCATGTTGTCACCCTGTTCATAACGTTTTTTATTTCTGCTTCATGACGGAGGTTGTTGGGAGAGAGAAGGATTGTTTTTTCTGTGACAGTTGGGTGTCAGGGGAGGCGTCGCCCCGAATTTCTTCGTGCTTAATTACAAGTTGGCTGAGGCGTAGATTTATATAGCCCTCAGCTGATCAACAACAGCTAGTTATGCCGTGATGAACTTCTCCGCAGAGGAACGAAATGGGAGAATGGGAGGATGCAACTTTCTAAACATCAGAGACAGGGGCCCCCAGATTAACACATAAGGCATAAACACATAAATGCTTTTGACACAAAATGGCTGAATGTGGCGTAATTATCAGCCCTCGCTCACACCAGTCGCAGAGAAATCTCTCTTGCTCTCGCCAACTTTAACTTGTGACTCACAGCTCTGTTGGTTCCTGGACATCTTGACAGAGACTGAGAAAAGGGGGGGTGTCAAAGTTAAAGACAGATGAACATATTTCAAGGAGTTTGAGATTCTAGTGGGATTTTAGCTGCAGGGCAATTTTAGCACCGGTTTAAGGGGGGGTTATGTATACATAGAATAGTTGTAATGATAGGCGAGCGGGGGGGGGGGGGGGCTCCACATAGTAAGCATCTGGGTTCCGTATGCCGACGTTTTTGAGGGAGTGACTTCAGGGATTGAAGATGAGCATGAAAGGATATTACGAGGAGCCCTTCCCAAATCCCGAAATCTGCTCCAAATTAGCCCGCGAGCAATATCAATTTAAACAGGCTGCCTCTCCCCTTCTTTGGGTTCACGACTTCCTCCGCAAACAGGGCCAAGTCAGGAGGAGAAGAGGAGCAGAAATCATTAAAGTCGCACGCTGATGGATGAAACATGGCACTTATGCTAATTCTCTCTGCCTTGGCAGCCTCTTCCCCCCACATTTCTCTGCCTTGCCCAGACTGTGCGTGTGGAATGTTTGGTTGTGGAAAAGATTTCTGTCCTTCTTTTCTTTTCTTTTCTCTCTCTCTCTCTCTCTCTTTCTTTGTCATGTTACAAAGATGTTTTAGGGAGAAAAAAAGGACAAGAAGAAAAGGAAGAAGAAGAAGAAGAAGAAGAAGAAGAAGAAGAAGAAGAAGAAGAAGAAGCAAAACCATCCCAGGCTTGACTCTTCAGAAACCCTCAGAATTACAGGATTGGTGATAGGGGCTGGGGACGTGGAATTACAGTGTCAGAGCAGAGATGGATTATTGGGATGGACGTTTTGCTATATTTGTCGGTGGCGGCTTCAGTGACAGTTGTGTCGCAGTTCTTGAGTTCTTATTTTTGTGAGGCAAGGAGAAGGCATGTCGTGGAAAGCGTGACTGAGTCAAACTTGTGGCGACGACATTGTGCCAGGTTGGTGATGGGCCTCCAGAGGTTGTCTGTCAAAGTGAAATGCAAAGCCTGTAGTCAGCGAGGTCGCCTCACCAAAGCTCAGTTCCTAACGTGGCGCAAAACAAGCCAGTGAACATGAAGTACGATACAGACGTTATCAAACCTTGGATGAATAACGTCAAAACCGCTGCTTATAAACAGACTTTGAAGTTTATAATGCACAAGCACATCTAGCCAAAACACACTATCTCTCTCTCTCTCTCTCTGTCAAACACACACACACACACACACACACAAACTCAGAGTCAATTTAAAGAGGGAGAGTGAGAGAGAGCACACAAACACTGTCTGTCTGTTCCAAATATCCACATGTCTGACTCCCAGACAAGAGTGGCAGATAAAATTGCATGCACATGCAGAAGAGCCAAGTTTGCTTAATTTGAAGGCTCTCAAGGGTCAAGGATTCCTTCTTTGGTCCTGGCGTCAGAGCAGAAACACAGCGAACATCTTTATCTTCTCCTCTCCCACAAAAGACCCAAAAAACCAAAACAAAAGAGAGAAAACATCAGCCTGGTGAAATTATTGAAATTAAAAGTGAGATGCCGCTTTTTTCTCTCTTGCATACACATCTGTACCCTGAATGCCTACAAATGTGAGTGTAACTTTCATTCTCTCTCTCCCTCCCTCCCTCTCTCTCTCTCCCTCTTTCAGTGCTGGCATAAGAAAATAATAAGTGGAGTCGAATTTGTGTCAGCACAGCTCAGAAAAATAAGATATCATGTCTTGCTGTCTGCCCGATGTCAGCTACTCAGATTCAAAGCCGAATGCCTCAGCCCAAGCAGACAGTAATGGAGGCTGCCAGAGGCAGAGGTTCAGCCAAGGTTCAGATGTCTAGAACCACTAAACAGCTCTCTTTCTTATGGATGGCTTCAAATGGGGCCGAGGGACAATCCCATCCGCCCATGAGCTGCGCGACTTCTCCTCACCCACACGTTGCAGGAATAAATATATATTTATATATATAAATATATAATTGTTTTTTTTTGTTTTTGCCCGCTGCCACGGCCTGTGTGTTTCCCAATTCGAAAGTTTGTGTGTGTGTGTGCGTGCGTGTGTGATTTTTCAGTGTGGTGTGCAAGTGCTTTGGCATACTTCTGTGTCAGACAGACGGAAACCTAACCCCATTCTCGTGCTATCAGTGACTCCACTCTCGTGCCACTAAAAATTCATGGTATTTTTTCTTTTGTAATTTGCTGCCAATCTAGTGAGAGTGTGATTATATTTCTAACGTCGCCAGGCCAATTTCTACTAAAGCCCAGAGAACTACTTGCTGGTGTTGCACTGAGCAGCTCTCAACAGTGTGAATGGGTTGATTGATCTGTATCTGCTGTAACCTGAGCTTTGCTGCGATCCCATCGATTTGCAACCACTGGAAGGCTGTGGGGATAATAAAGCTATTTATCATCCAGTTGGAGCCTCAAAGACAGAGAGAAAAAGAGAGAGTCACGGCATGAGTCTTAAGAAATAGCTTTTCACCTTAAGGGGCCTATATACAGTAGGAAAGAGCCGGTTTCAGTTTCATTTGTAACAAGGACACCACACACACACATACACACACACACACACACGCACACACACAGTGAGGAAAATGCAAAGATAATTTTCAGATGTTTTGCTCTATACATCCTAATTGTTTCTTGCTGAGTATGGTGGCTTTAAAGCCCACCTTCTTCTTCAAAACAGACATCTCGTGAAGCTAAAAAGTAAAAGTGACAAAGGAAGATCATTCTTGGACTTTTAATGCAGTTGCTCAGTCAAGCAGATTCACTATCTGTATATTTATTTTTAGTTATTATTTTTAGATTCAGGTCTAATTGAGGGACCATACCTAATTGGTATATTTAATGAATTTAAACTTTACAGGGCTCAGTAATATTAAATAACTTAATGATAATAAATCGCATTTATAGGTAAAATTGTATAGGGTCTATGCGAGAGCCCATACAAAATTACTGGACATGTTCCAAAATCATCTGCATTTTAAAGAGGGAAATAAATGATAATTGGTTAGAATTTAGCGAGAATGATATGGATGTCTTCATCATGTGCTGATATTGTATGTATTGATAGTCACTCACTCTTCCCCTCTCTGTTTGTCAAGCTCCATAAAAGCATTTCCTAGTTTCAGTTTGGGCTTACAGTATCCCTCCTTTTCAGTACATTTACAGGTGGGCTCACAGTATCCCTCCTTTTCAGTACATTTACAGGTGGGCTCACAGTATTCCTCCTTTTCAGTACATTTCCTAGTTTCAGTTTGGGCTCACAGCATCCCTCCTTTTCAGTACATTTCCTAGTTTCAGTTTGGGCTCACAGTATCCCTCCTTTTCAGTACATTTACAGGTGGGATTGTTTTAACATGTGTTGGACCACCAAAGCCTTTTCACCTTTTGATTTGCGAAGCAAGGACGAAAGCAAAAAAAAGGTGAAGAACTCCCTACACAATGCTCTTGCCAGTCTCACACAAAATCACAACCAGGCACGCCATTCTGAGAAAAAAAAAAAAGTACAGCAAACACTGGGAACCAGGACCTCTCGCGAGGAGGTGAGTATGTTGGCCGCCCTGGTACAGAGAGGCCTTCCCAGCAGGCTTTGGTTGCGCAAAAACCACTACAGAGGCATCCCACTGCACAAGACCCCCGTTGCTCAATCCCCTAAACATGCTTTCAATTTACCCAAATCAAACGCATGTCAATAAAAACAACATATCAGTGTCCATATTGATACCATTACGGGAGGGTTAGGGAAAAGCCTGGCCGCCTTAATATTTGGCCGAGATTATATTTAGCGGATCTGTTCGCTTCGCATTCTCTGCTATATATTACAAAGATAGATATGCCATGTTCAATGTCAGATCAAATAAACCACAGTAATACCTTAGAAAGCTGTGCCCTGACATCTGTGCTCTCGGGCCGCACTCAAAGAAATGTTTTGCTCATTTGCCTCCAAAAGAAAGAAGAAAAAAAATATCAGGCCGGCAGACTGAATTCCATCCTATGGCTGTTTTTTATCGAAAAGTTGTGCAAGATTTTTTTTTTCTTTCTCTCTCTCTCTCTCTCTGACTCTCTTTTTTTAAAGAGAGGCAGTCATCGGGTTGCATGGATGTGAAGGGGTGAGACTACATTCATGGGCCATGCAAAACCAAACACATCCATTGTAACTGGTAACATAATTTGTTCGACAAGTAAAAAAAAAAAAATGCTTGCTTAAAATAAGCAACACTTGACCGTGGCAGCCGTGTAAGGTGTTCATTGGTGAAAGATCAAGTTGCACATTAGCAGCCTGATTGCCCTCTTAGCCTCAGGTCTTCTTGCCACTCTGTGTTTTATCTGAAGGCAAAGCTTCAAAATAGCTTTACAATGTCAACAATGATCAGTCATCTGCTCTCTAAGTTATTTATTAGTAGCCAAGATGCACTCTCTATGCAGCTGATGGGAAAACCAGTGATGGTACATCGGTAAAACTTCAGCATCAGGCTGATGTGGTCCAGCGGCCTAAGCCTTGATTAATATATCATTAGAGTCCAGGAGCGATTAAGGACTTCTACTAAAAGCTTATGTTGCACGGAGTGCCATGGCTCGGATGACACTCATCCCTGGTAAAGTAATATGAGGGGATCCTTCATCGCCAGTGGGTCACCAGCAGCACTGGAGATGTCCAGCTTTCAGCAATTCCCCTAAAGCTATTTGGCTGCCTAAGTGGATATGGTCGTCTTCTAATGGCCTGCTCGCTCTCTCACTTCAGCGACATCGCACACACAGACACACACACCCACACACTTGTCTTTCATTCAGCATGTCTCTTGGCGATGCCTCTCTGGGGGACTCTTCGTCCTTCGCCAAGAGCCTTCATTTAACCCGGGGGACAAATGACTGGAGTGGATGGTGAGAAATCCGTGCCACCCCACACCACTTTCATAACGGAGCACACATACTACACTCAAGCCTCTGACTGATAAACAAGCCAAGCAAGCGCTGGTTATTTGACTATAGCTGGCTTCAGTTTATTTCTGTCCTTGAGTGATGTTGTGGTATGAATGTTATCATCTCTTGTTATGACATATTAATTATTGCCACTCTGTACTTACCAAGCGGTGATTAGGTGTTAATTGCTTATTGTTGTATTATTGTAATAGATTCCTTTGTGCATCTGCCCACTTCTTTATTCAATCAGAGGTTAATTCATGTTTAATGAGGTGGGACTTTCAATGCAATATGTACAATATTGCACATGAATATTAAATACTAATAGATTTGCATAGAATGTTTAATGTAACAAATTAAAAGCCATGTTCATTGTTGTTGAGTCTTCATGATGTATACAGGGTCTAAAAACTATTTAAAGCACTTATGTAACACAAGGGCTGGCACTCTTTTTAGATCTAGCTACATTTCATATCTGTAAGTGTTTTTGTGGACCTTTAAAGGCCAGGTCTTTTGGAGCCAAATGAAAAGCATGGATATGCTCCTTTGGGCCTTAGGCTATTTTCAGGGTAATTGCACTGCTTTACTTTTAAGCTTTTGTCAGTCATTATAAGGGCCATGTACACATGCTATATCTTTTTTTTTCAGGACAGTCTAGGCTAAAATATTGCAAATTTGATATGATAGTACTCAGCATATCAACCTTAGTATCAAGTTAAAATATTTTCAGTCAACATTTTTGCAGATGTCTCATCATTAGAAGCATGCCAGTACAAATATACTTTCCTATTTGGATAGAGGGGGAAGGTGAATCTAGCCACATAAAAAGCATTATGGTGGGGTACTGTATGACCCTACAATTAGCAAAAATATAGGCACAGGGCTGCTTCACAATTTTTTCTATGGCTGGCCTGGGTCCTGAAATGACATTTCTTTCATGTGTCCTGGTTATATGACAGACAGGGGTCTGAGAACAACTTCCGATATGGAAAAGATATTATTTATTATGGGGTGGGGGAGAATAGAGGGGTTGAAGACAATGTAGAAATTTGATATGATTTCAAGACCAGATTACTTGGGAGCCACTAATAATACAGAGGAAGGCTATACACCATTGGACTTGGTAGGATCTCCTGTTCTGATATGCATTATCCCATATTTGAGTTAAGAGATCATGAGATATCTCATAGAGACGAATGGGTATGAGATGGACGCAAAGCTGTATTAATATTAGCTTTAATGTAAATTCAAAGCTAATTTCATTCTTGAACCGTGACTAGCGAGTTACGCAATTTGAAAGCACGGGTTGTGCAGATTCACGTGATATGCGTATGCTATCTGTGGAGCAAAAACTCCACGAGTAATCAGATAAAATAAGAGCGGGTGCGGCCGTCGGGGGGCACGGTGCAGCCGTCGATCAAAGGGTTAATATGACCCAAATCATGAGACAGGCAATCTCCTTCCAATGACATCTCATGATAAATGAACACTGGTGTATGTAACAGAATTACCCCATTAATATGTCTTCACAATGCCACACTCTTCATTCTCTCACCTAGTTTCCACAATCCTCCTCTCTTTCTGTCATCAACAAATCCTGGCCTGTGCAAAGATGAGTTGTTCACATTACTGCATCCACAATCGACTCCTTCACCTCTCTCACAAGAAGAAATCTCCTCAGACATCACAAGTTCTACCGTGGCTTGGGTCTGCGCTAGCGTTAGGCCCCGGACAGCAGACCCCTAAGTTGTCTTGCTCTCATATCCCTTCCGTCTGGGCCGGAGTGACGACGATGCAACGCAAAGCAACGCGCAGGAGATCTGGCTTCTATAAAGACATTGTATAAGATTACAACTAAATCAGTCTTGTGGCTTTTGCTGGGAAAACTTATGAAGTCCTAAAAAGTGGGTCTGTTATGAGTGGGCCCAGCAGGTTGGGGTTCAGGGACCGGCAGACACAGGGAGTGAAACATAATCTGCGCGTCTGCGATCCTCCGAATAATAATGTACTGACATGGAGGAATGATAACATGATAACTCATGGAGACATCCCAGAAAACCTCTGTAGGTGCGCGACCCAAGTATTGTGAAAGGAGGCATTTATCTGATCTAACTTCCTTTAATTTAAATGGCACGAATTTTGTGATGCATAAAATATGAGCACATGCTATATGATTTAAAAAGTGCTTTGTGCATGTGCCATTGTTGAGTTCTGGTCTCTAAAACACAATAAAAAGTATATATACGTATATAAAAAAGAGTTATTAAATCACTTATGAATTGTGGGTAGTTAGAGACTTAGCTGCTCTCCACCAATGGTTCACTCTGGATCACTTTCTGGAGTTCTGAGGTTCCCACTGGAAGTTTGCCCCATCAATCACATGCTGACACCAGATTTTCATTAACCATTCCCTGTGTGCCAGGGTCAAGTGAATAAAAAGTTTGCAGTTAACACACTACAGTGAGGTACAGGGTATTGCATATATTTAGTCTAGCTTCTTAAGGTCCTCTGGGGATCACAGATCAAAGTCTAGAACAAAAAAACTGGGAAGCCAAAAGCAACAATTAAATATCCCCTTGATCACAGCGTCATGCCCGCTTATTGAGTTTGGACGTCAGCTGTAGGTCAAAATCAATCCGGCATGCGTTGCACTGTGAAAAGACTGTTGAGTGTTACCCTTCTGGGGAACAGACTGAAAAGAGTCAGGGAAGCCTTGGCTGCTTGCATATATATGGCCAGATTAGCCATCATCACCCCTAACACCACAACCACCACCAGCTCCACCTCCTGTGACAAGACCAAACCAGTGGTGTGGGAGTACAGGCCATGCTAACTGTGCATGGGTAGGGGAAAAATGGACTGCAGAGCATTTGGTGCATGAGCAGGGCTGTCAGACAGATACTGCAAGGCTATCAGCACATCATGTTTACGCTGCACAGTAACAGGGCACCCATTGCCCCACCCCAGGGGTTTTGACCTTGGTCTGTGCGATTGCTGCGATTTTTTCACCTGTCAGCTGAAATGGGTGCTTTTAAGAACTTGTGCACTGGTGCCATAGAAAAGTAGGTTAAAGTACACTTAGATTTGTGGGCGAAGTGAAACTAAATGTATATTATTAAGTGATAAAATGGATCCTTTATATTAGGTAATGTGAAACACATGTCTGGAGCAGGACATCTGACGTAATGGTAACATGCACATGCCACATTGTGATATTACCAGATATCTACATAGACACATTCATGACCACATATCTGGTGTACTTTCATTATAAAAACAAGTAATTCTCATAAGGACAAAATGATTCTTTACATTGCAATATCATATGACCATGCCCTAGTGGCTTTCAAATGCACCCTACTATTGCAGGGAAGATCAAGTGCAAAATTAAACTCGCACAAAAAACTCAGAGGCACACCACTTCCACTAAGCAGGCTTTCCAGCTCTGTCATATCTGCGCGCCGTAACTCACAACCCTTCCTGACCCGAGGCCACAGATCTTCCTTTCACAATGCATTGTGTGCTGTACCTGTTCTGACAAATATTCATTAGTGTGAGACATAGGGGGTGCCCGGGGCTGGCCAGAGCTATAACTCACTACCCATGGGATCCTTCAGTGATTTCATATTCACAGGCTATACTTATCCACAGCTGGTACAAATCAGCCCAGTCCTACAGCCCTCAGTGCTAAAGCTAAGTGCTATGCTATCTGTGCCAGTCTAAACTGCTACAGAAGGCTATGTAGTCTCTAAAGACTCCAAGATAACAGTACTTACTCTTTTGGTTAACCAGTTTAGAGATATAACGAATTACCAGAACCACCCCTAACCCAACACTCCCCACACCCCAACGCCTTGCCCTAAATGGAAAACCTTTTGCCTCTCACAAAATTATTTCAACCCTTCAAACCTCAGCCAGTCAGCCCCTTTTTCAGGTATCAGAGGAAAAGATAGTACTATGTATATCAGCAGAAGTCAGGTTAATGTGAAGCGGCTGTGACTGCCGAGTCAGGGATATATTTGTTCATACTAATGACTTTTCCTGTATCATGTGACAGGCTCAAAAGGACATGCATTTAACATGGGAGCCTGCAAACATAAGAGGATATGCTAGCCTGTTAGCACAATTGAGTCTATGCTCTGCCTCTCTTTGCTATTCCTCTTTCCTCATCTTTTGTCTCTCCCTCCTTCCTTGCTTTATTTCTCCTGTGTTTGCTCCTTCTGTCTCTCTCTCTCGCTCTCTTATCTTTGGGTGAAGTGATACTTGGTTGATTGGAGATGAGATGGAGCATTGTGGGAATGCATTTCCCGAGTGTCATCAGCACGCCACAGTGATGTATCTCTGCAGTTTCGAACAAAAACAGGGGAAAAAAATGACAGAAAAAAACACCCCAGCTAGCTCTCTTCCAGCAACACTCTCAACTCCCTTGATGAAGCTTTTTACCTACAAAAATGATTAATTAGTGAAAGTGGGGCAGTCATCATTTAAGTATTTCCTTGGTTTCTCAGAGAGGAGAAGTGGAATCAGACTTGGGTGATAGAGGGTTTTTTTTTGCCAAGTGGTAACCAGAAAAGGGAATGCTTGCTGGAGGTCACTAGACATCTGAGCATCTTATTCAAATTTGTTTGGCTGTTTGTTTGTTTGTTGAAATATCTGTCACAGTCTTTCCCTCAAGCGGTCTTTCTCATGTACCATATCTGGTTCAGTCAAAGGGATTATCCGGAGTGAATGAACCCGTAGCCCTGTTGTTTCACATCGCCATGCTGTCGGTAGGTATGAGAACGTTGGTACAAAATAGACCAAAGAGTGAAACAGCAGCCAACGCAAACTCATGAGGGTAAGGAAGTTTCATTTTCCTGTGCCCCAACTGGATAGGGCTAGCTGGCAGTTCGCAAATTCGGTCTAATATGTTGACTTCATTCTTATACCTAAGGCACTTGGCAGCCTCAAAAAACAGGGATACGGTCTGATTGACCCAGAATTTTTCCTTGTAGGCTGGTTTCTGTTTGATGGGTGATATGTGTGTGTACTAGCTGTTATATCAGGTAAGCAAACACCTCAACCTCAAGGGAGTACTGGATGCTCATTAATTTAGACGTTTTATGCGTGACCTTCAAAGCATATTCAAAAGTCACAGAACATAGAATTCACAGTGAAAACACATGAGACCTCATTCTGCAACACAACACCTGCATCAGTGGAAAAAGTTAATGGATACTAATGATGATGTTGACAACATACAAATATGTTCAACATCGCTTTACATTTTACATAATACATGAAATGGTGAAAAGCTACATCTAAACATACCTAATACTCATACTTCTGCTGAGTGTGCACAAGCATGATGCTGCAGTAGGCTATCTGGTAGGCTTGGGGTGAGGGTGGAATGTAAGTATAGATAGAGGGGGGTGTGGTCATCCAGGTCATCGCTCACCCCTTATCTGGACAGCCCTGACAGAGCAGGACCTCGGCCTTCCTGCTGCCACCCTAATGAGGGGGCCATTCATACCCCCCCCGCCTCAAGGTCATGTTCCCCCCTGTGCTCCATCATTCTCTACAAGCCAGTGATGGGCCAGACTGACAGTTTACAGTGGCCCACGTGAATTATAGGAAGAGGACGGGGGTCGGCCTTCCTCTGCAGAGGAAGGCAATGCAGTTCAATGACAGTGTAGCAGGCAGGCGATGCTAAGAAAGGAAGTCTGTGTTGCTTCCATGAGCTGTCCAATAGCTTGCAATTAGGAGAAATTACACAGGATGACTTGACCCAATTGGATCATCTCTGTCTTGAAAAAAAAAAATAGAAAAAAGAAGAAATGGCGTGGCGTTAGCTCATAATTGCGCTCAAGTGAGGAAGCGCGTCTGTGTCGGCGACAGGCAGCAATGGCTGCTTTGGTCTCACACAGGCACTTGGCGCTTACCAGAGAAAAGGCAATGCTTCATGAGCCAGTGGTCTGCGAGATGGTGTCGAGACACAGATGCTATCTGCTTGCTTGGCTGCCTACTTATCTGCTTTCCGCAATCAGAGACTATATCTCTTGTGGCAAGAGGGGGCTACGTATATGTCATCTATAATTCATGGAGGGTAATCTGATGTGGAAAAAAAAACAACTCCACCATTTTTTGGAATGTGTATATCAGAGAATGTTCTGGATTGTAATTGATATTTTATTTCAAAATTGCAAGAGACAATTGAGACAAAAAAAAAATGGGACGAAAAGCAAGAGAAAATAATCCGTTTGATGAGAAGAGAGACACTGGTCTGGAAGTGTGTGTGATGTTCCACTGGCATCCTTCTGCTGAAATACCTCACACTATCACCATTGTAAACCACACTGTTTCCTTTGGAACATAATATAACATTGAACTGTCATGATATGGTGAGCTACCTTTGTCACCAAGGAATTCATCCCAACTCAGTAGACTTTGTCATGTAATATATGCGCTAAAATGTAACTTTACCACAGGAAAATATAGTGTCTTCTGAAAGGAATCATTTCCTTCCCTGAGAACTGAAATAACAGAGCTGGAAAAGTCTTATTGCATGCTGTTATCCTTTTTGTCTAAATAGCTGTTACTCCCTCAAACTATCACTGATTTGTAGCTTGTTCTGTGTAAGAGAGAGAGGCGCATTTTGTAAAGGGTGTATGACCTTTCACCGCAGTGTAGATAAGAACATAGCCTGCAGCTCACCTGTCCAGGTGTAACTGATTGCACTCTGACTTACCTGGGCAACTAATTATACATCGTTTAGCACAGATAGTCACAGATTTTATCTTGACGGGGGAAGCTCCAGCTTCCATCATCTTCTGTTTGATTCCCTGCAGCCCCGAACCTCAGTCAAACAAAACCCCAGCGTCTAGACCAACAGGCAACAATTTTGACACTGCTGGCAGACATCCCTTGGCAAAAGTGCAGGACTTTTTCTTGACTAAATGTGTATGTCAGACAAGCAAGCGTCAGGGTTTTAATTTTCTCTCTTTCTAAACATGGCTACATAAGTATCGCTCTGGCAAGCTTGTAGGGGGGCTGCCAAGACTTGACCATCCATTTTTGATGTAAAAAAAACATAAAGTTGAAGGACCAAAAAAATACTGAACCAAAACCAAAGTCTGGTTTTTGTTTTGACATTAACTGGACCTCTTTCAAAAGTCGAGATTCAATTGCTAAATGCCATATGCAACACAGACATTGGAAGGGCTTCACCTTTCAAACTCATGCAGTAACACAAGCCTCACAGTAACACTAACAAACACGCGTGTGACGGAGACAATACTTACACAGTAGCTGTAACAATATTTCCATGAGGCCGCGACCCACCAGCCAGCCACCTAACCAATCAGGCTTCGGTGTGTCGTGCTTTTGCCAGTGTGTGCTGCGTGTGGCTTGCAGAGATCAAAGTGCTGTGAGCCGAGTGGGCATCTGCCACTGATTACCTCCACATACAAATATTAGCCAGCGAGAGGGAGGTAGGCCTCCGCTCTCCTCTTGCCGACAGGCGCCCAGGGTGAGCTGTCTGTCTGTTGGGGAGGTGGGAGAGCTGCAACACGGCCCCAGCTAGTCATGTCTGGGAAAGTACAGGAGCGAACAGCTGGAGGAGGTGAAGGCCCATGGACTTCAAGTCCCTAAAACTCCATAGCAAGCATCTGAAGTAAAGCTTAAGATTGGCTAAAGAAATTTCAACCTTGATGCCTGAATGCTGAACAGGATTTGTTTTAATTAAATGATTGATATATCATGAGTTGATGTCCTTTCATTACTTTTCCCATTTGTCTGACCTTTTGGAAGAATGAGGAAACCCTTGATATTTGAGGGCTTGGATAAACATTCTGACCAATGCAGCTCTGTTGAAATGGATTTTACTTTAAAGGAGAAATCCAGTGTGAATCAATCCAGAACCCTGTTGTTCCAGGTCACCGAGTGCATAGATTTGATACAACATAGACATGGGCAACATAGTGAACAATGGCAGTTAATGCTAGTTAATGCGCAGTAATTTACTTTCAGTTTCATTTTCCTATGCCCATTTCAGTGAATGTTTGCTGTCGGTTTGTCATT
The DNA here is from genome assembly GCA_015244755.2 of Tenualosa ilisha. Classification (NCBI taxonomy): domain Eukaryota; kingdom Metazoa; phylum Chordata; class Actinopteri; order Clupeiformes; family Clupeidae; genus Tenualosa; species Tenualosa ilisha. The sequence continues at coordinate 3,470,357 of PYXC01000495.1, read as the reverse complement.
TCTGGTTCTTTTCCTTACGACGCATAGTGACCTGGAACAACAAGGCTATGGGTTAATTCACACCGGATTTCTCCTCTAATATCAGATTACTGTGAGGTTTGATTCACCCCTAGGACATCATGATTATCAGACAGGGTAGCTGCTATACTGTATTTCACCATATTTGAAGTCAATGTACTAAGCAGTTTACTTCCTGTGAGGACTGTTATGTCTTTTACTAGCAGGCACTGTGAGAGTGAATAGAGGAGATTCCACAGTGTCACACATAAGACCACATATTCATTTCAAGCTGGTCTGTTTTTGCTGTAAACCTCATGCAGCGAGACTGTCATCTCATGGCTAAATTAACAGGCCTTTCAGATTTCTTTTGCACCCACGGACGAGGCCCTTACTCTACCTTTGTCTTCTGCCATAACGTGTGTGTGGGCGTCCTGATACCATGGGAAAGAAAAGGCTGTGTGCTACAGTGGGACAACAATCCCCCAGCGCTGTTTAGAGAGAGGGCAGCCTCTGAGCTTAGTGTTCTCATCTGGAGCTCGAGGCCTAGAGACATTTACAGGGCCTCCCCTCAGCCTCTGTACAGAAGCATTAAGGCTTGAGAGAGAGAAAGAGGACATCTTAATATAGAGAGGGATTTTCTTAGTTATGTCAAGACATTTGCATTCACTTTTATGATTGTGAGGTTCTGTGAAAGCATAGGATATAATTATTACAGGTCTCTTACCATTTTGAGCACTCAATTTGAATATATATTAAAAACTAAATAACAGAATTAAAATTTTCATTTATTTATATAAAAACAGTAGTAGTCTGTAACTTCAGAGTGGGACAACTGATTGTAGATTGTGATTATTTCTAACACTGACATACGCCATAGGCTCAGCATAACCTGTATCCATATTTTGCTCAGGAATGGGTATATTGACCTGTATCAGTATGTTGACCTGTATCAGTACACTGACCTGTATTAGTACACTGACCTGTATTAGTACGTTGACCTGTATTAGTACACTGACCTGTATTAGTACGTTGACCTGTATTAGTACGTTGACCTGTATTAGTACACTGACCTGTATTAGTACGTTGACCTATATTAGTATGTTGACCTGTATTAGTAATCCAAATTTTGCTCCATTGCTTTATTTTTAAAGAATTCACATCTGTATCACAGCAACTTTTTCATGATCATATCTGAGACTCTCTACTTCACCACACCCATTATTATTTTCCTTTTTTCATTTCAATTTTCTGTTCCACTGCCTGTCCTTTTATTTCTTCACCTCTTTCCTCGGGGGAATGGAAGGATGAGTGGCGTTAGTTTAATGTGCCGGAGGCCAAAAGAGTTAATAGTGACATCTGCAAGGCTTTTAAAAGGCAGCACGCAGGGGCCAAAAATAATGTTATAGAGGTGGGCCCCCCTTAAATCTGGAATCAGCTGCAAGACAAATGTGGGATTTATTCTACATAGGGCTCTTCTGGACATTACCGTGTTGCCACTACATGACACTAGGCATGGTTCATCACATGTGCCTGCAGTAGAGCCGAGAGCAGCAAAGTTAGCCTGCAGGTTTGGGTGTCTCGAGGGGGGACTAGGTGGGCTGGGGTCTCACGCAGAGAGGTACAGGTGAGGTTTTGTGATAGCGTTCGACCGGAGGTGGTCTCAGGTCTACATTACAGCCCAGCTTATGGGCGCTGACACGAAACGTTATGAAAAATTAAATGGCTCGTATTTTGACACCTGACAATAATTCCCTTGTCCGCTGTGGCCCCAGGATTATGAGCTGGCATAAATGAAAGACAGACGCGTGGTGGTATTGTGTGGCGTCTAGGTGAGCCTCGCAAAGGAATTCCTCACAGCACCTTGCCACCTTAACTAAATTGTAGCCAACTGCCAGCTTTTTGCTGTTCTTGCTCCACATAACATATCATCCCTCCAAAACCCCAATAGTGCTTCCAGAACAAATGCACCTTGTAAAAAACAATTCATCTTCCTCCAAGAAATGGAATGATCCCTCCACCAGCACCGGAGTAGAGAAAAATTTCTTTAAGGGCCATGTTTCAATGCCTTACTGCATTTCAGAAAAAAAATGTGTGTGGAAAAAAAACTGAATTATAAATAAAATGTAACGATGCCATTACCATGCAACACACTAACCCCATCCCCCACCCCTCTTCTTTTTTTTCCACCCACTATTTTTCTCTCTTCCGTTGTGTGCAGCTCCTCACCTTTCTATTTGAATAATGAATTATAATCACATTAGGTCTCCAGGCTCTCGCTCCGGAAAAGTAAAAAGCTATTATCCAGTTGTCAGCTCCTCCGAGCCGCTCGGGAGAAGATGGAGCAATGATGCTGACACACACATACACACTGGCACGTATTACTGTCGGCTGCACTTTCAGCTTGAGGAACAGAAAATTACCAGGCAATTGAAGAAGTCTGCACAGCGTTGGAGCCTGGCTGCAATAATAACCAATTTAAGAGCGGCTGCCGTTATTGTTTTTACTGTTCCTATATGAGATTGAGTCATGAAGACCTGCAAGGCCAGCCTATCAACTGCTAATCCTGCAGATCTTAGCATATGGTAACGCCAGATAGCGGTCAGTGGAGAGTAGCATGTTAAAATACTGATCAGTGTATTTGTGTGTATGGATGTGTGTTTTTTTTTCTACTTTCACATGTGAGATTGTGTGTGTGTGTGTGTGTTTTGACAGTACATGTGTTTTAAAGAGCATCACCATTATAAGGCAACATCACCTCAGCTTCCCTACATCAGTGTGCTCTCAGAATCTGCTTCTCATCTGTGCGTCTTTCTCGCTCTCACACAGTTGTACATATTTAGGACAAGTCTGCAGAGTATTACACGTCAACTGCAAGTTAGAGCTTTCAAAGAGGAGGCCTCCATAGCCTCGAAGCAACTGCGCCTGTTCCTCATGGGGCCTCAGTGTGCCTAAGAGGCATGTTCAACGTGCTGTAAATTGAGCAACCACTGGATAAGTATGGGGATGAAATGGCTTGACAGTAATGATTTCATCTGTGCACGGGAATCAGCTGCATTCAAATAAACGTCCCGAGCCCACGCATGTCACCATCTCACTTAGCGTTGCCGCGCATCTCGCATGTATGGAAACATGAGACGCCAATGGAGTTATGGCACGATGGCGCTCGTAAAAAACGGGTAGAGGAGGGAAAAAAAGGCTCTCGATCGGGTTACATCTGGCGTCGGTTGATTTAGCTCCGGAGTCGCTCTTCCTAATTAATACAACATGGACAATACCTGACCGATGGCCTTCTGTAAGCCTCATTATTGAAATGTCTGTCCGATGAAGACATTGGCACTGACACTCGATCCTACACAAGGGATGAGAGGTCACACGTAAATGGCAGAGGAGAGAGGGAGAGAGATAGAGAGGGGGGAGAGAGGCTGGGGTCAGGTGGAAAACTCGAAAATAAAAACAGTTTAATATGAATGTAATAACGCCGGGAATGCAGTTTGGGCGATGATTAAGTGAGTGCCCTGTAAAGACTATTTTAGGATGGACGGACACTTGCAGACAGATATTTAATCTGTCCGCCAGTACATTTACTGGGCTCGGCTGGCCGTGTCAAGGCGGCGAAGGCTAGATGGCTGACTGGGGAGCGAGCTGTCTGTCTCCAGTTGAGAGTGTTTCGCGTGGACTCAGGCCATCACTCACTCCTGACAAGTGAATTTGAGGGAGAGCTGGACGAGAAAGAACCCCACCCCAGCCATGCCACTACCACCCCTGATACCTCCAGCACCGCTTCCCTCACAGAAAACATCATGTCAGGCGCAGCCATGATCACAGCTCATGTGGATTGAAACAAACTGGAACTATGGGGTTTTAACCTAAATGTTCACATGTAGTCACCCACATATATACACACACTCTCATTCTCTGTCTCCCTCTCTCTCTCTCTCTCTCTCTCTCTCTCCTATACACACAACAATAGTGATGGTTAGTGTCTGATTCATTGAAACACTACCGACTTAGAACCAGAGGGGCAATTTCACAGTTATCATGAGAGAAGACCTTGAGGTGAGAAGCCCCACTGACTCCCACACAGGTACATACTCATACAGGCACACAAACACACACACACGCACACGCACACAGACCATTGCCCAGAGAGATGTAAGAGTCATTGAGGCGATTTCACAGTTGTCGTTGAAAACAACCTTGAGGTTGAAACCTACTTCTGGGTCAAAAAAATGTGCTAGGTAAGATTGTGGACAAATTGTGGCATAGTTTTGCTCTCTGAGCAATGCACCGGTCACATCAAGGTCACCAGATTCATAGGGACCTTTGCCTGGAGACCTGGAAACCCACCGGAAATATACTAACTGGCCCCACGCTAGTCTATAAAACCAGGGCTGACTAAATGATAATGAAAATGAAAATAAATCTCTCTGTTTGACGGTGGATGAAATTCAAACTAGATATAAATTGCGGAAAAGATTGTCCTTTTGTATGTCAATATGCAGGCAGGAAATTATTTTAATTTTATGCTAATCTTCTAGCGCTGTCTTTGCTAGTCTGCATAACCAATAAAAGCTCACTGGCATCATAGTTTTAATTACACGTGGTGGTAATTTTCATGCCAAGCTATCCTCGCTAACTGATCCAGGCTAATCAGTGTGCTGTGGTGCTCGAGTTCCACTTAGTTTGGATTGTAATTTTCATTAATGTCGGGGCGCCCATTCCATCCTTATTGGCACTGTGGTATTCCTGCATTGTTCTGCGTTCAGAAGTCGTTTTAATAGAAGCAGTTTTAATAGAATCGGCTCGTGACATCGTGCTGAGCTGACCTTTTTTCTTTCCTCTTCTCTTCTCTTCTCTTCCCCGGCTTTCTTTATTTCGCACCTATTTAGGTGGCCGTGGAAAGCTAATTTCACTGCAGCGCCCCAAGTGACTGCTATCACACACCCCTGGCAGGGCTGTCTATAATTACTGCATGCAAATGACATTTGCCTTTTGTGTGCATGTGCGTGTGTGTGTGTCTGTGTGTGTGTGTGTGTGTGTGTGTGTGCGTGTGGAAAGGATGGCTTCAGATGAGCCCCTGCTTTATCACTCGCCACACACACATCTGTGACAGTGGAAGGAGCCAAGCACACATGCTTGCACACACACATACACACACACACACACAAACACACAAACACAAACATACATATAAAGGACACTGACATGGCCCAGGTGCAAGTTCATTCACACATTCTATTTGTTCATACATACAAGCACATACATAAGAACAGACAAAATGCAATCACACATAGATATCTATAGCAGCTTGGAAAGCTCTGCTAGACACACAAACAAAAACACACACATCTGTGGCTGGAGGTACACGTACACATCTTAGGTGAGCATTCACACACACACACACACACACACACCATTAGATCTATAGCCATTGGCAGATGCAGAGGTCATCCCTAAACAGACACTTAATATGTCAGCATACATAAAGACAAGCATGGACACATATGGTTGAAGGATGAGTAACCACCTCGCTTGAATCTCACTGACACATACAAATGGTGCTACATTCATTTAATGATGGACACACACATCAGATATACACACACCATGTAGACACCCGTCACACTGACACTTTCATTCATGCTCATTCATTCACTGGACATCCTCTAATCTGTGTTTTTCTGTTTGTCTTTGTCCTCTCTTTAAAATCCAAACAGACACACATACACAGAGACGCAGAGAGAGAGAGGGAGAGAGAGAGAGACAGAAAGAGCAAGGGAGTCACCGCCAACCCAAATGGCGCACAGACCGAACTTGCAATTCTTTGACACATCCCCGTGACATAGGTTATGTTTGCCAGCTGGTGGGAACAGGTGTACTGTGAGTTTGCCATCAAATGGCAACGTGTACTTGGCTCCTTCCCAACGAGCTGGAATGGAAAAGCTGTTTTCCTCCGTGCTTGGCCTCCTCCAGTGATTGGCCACTAACAGGAACGGGGGGATGGGATGGTGCTGGAGAGGTGGTTGTGGCCATGGAGTGGTGGAAGGGGGTGGGGGGGGGGGGGTGGGTTTGGGCGTGCGGTGAAGCAGGCTTGGCGAAACGTGTTTGTGTCATCTGCAACAATGCCTCCTTGCTCTCCCTGGTGGCTCTTTGTTCGGCTCGCCGCCTTGCTGCCATGGATAGCCAGGCTTTGCCCGGTCGAGTAGCCTGGATGGACAGACATAATACATCCAGGGGAGGAAGAGAGAAAGAGGGAGGGAAAGAGAGAAGAAAAAGAAGAAAAAGTGAGGGAGAGTCTTCTCTCTTCATCTAACACTTCTCCGGAACTCTGTAACCACCCAACACTGCGTAACCCAATTACTGCTCACCTCTTTATTGAATCCAACGCTCCGTAATAAAGTCTCACAAATCATTCAATCGCTGGTGTTGGTCCCTTTCCTCTCCTTGCCTCTCCTCTTTTTTTCCTATACACGTCCAACAAATGAGCTGGCCAGGCAATGAATATGGGGGGAAAAAAAATCTCCTTCCATAATTACAGCGGGGCGGGAAAAAAAGAAAAGAAAACAAACATCAAATCCAATAATTTCAGCACGATGCTTTGTGATCACAACTCGTCCTTCCCTGTTTGTGGAGACGGAGGCAGCGGTAATTGCAGTCGACCCTCTGGTTATTACAACAAAAAGTCACAAACAGCGGCAGTTAGCAAAGACAAATGGCCGACGTTAGCAGGAGGGAAATTAGCTTTTTTGGAGGCGTTGGCTGTCTGGCGGCGTCTCCACGGTGCGGCCATTTATCCAGGCCGCCAGGGGAATTGATTTATTTATTCCACTGTAAACTCACATATGCGAGCAATGAAAGGAGAGAGAGAAAGAAAAGTGTGTGTGTGTGTGTGTGTACATGTGTGTACATGTGTGCATGCATGTGTGTTGACCTGTCTCTCTTTGTATGTATCTATATATGTACGCATTTATCTGTTAGCATGTCTGAGTCCACATGAAGGGGATCAGTGCGTGCACGTGTGTGTGTGTGTGTGTATGTGTGTGTGTGTGTGTGAGTCACTGGAATAGAGGTCAATTACTCAGAAAAGAAAGCTGTGGTCTTGATGAGGTGAGTGGCAGCCCCTTGTGTTTTCCATACTATGACTAATGAAAGAACATCCTGCACGTATTATCTCACCTGTCAGACTCAGACCTCCTCCCATATTAATAGGGATGTACGGCCTCTCTCTTTTTTATTATCTACTGCCCCCCCCCACACACACACACACACATCCCCACACAAAGACCTCTCTCAAACACAAATCTGCTCCCTCTCACACTGAGCACTCAACACTCACTCACAACCTCCGTTATATATCTGATAGCAAGATAATGCATTGTCGGCTGTTGCCATGCAAATGGGGTCCTCTTGAGAACTTAATGAGAGCATTAATTTAATAAGGAGCCATAACTGGTTAAGATGAGAGGGTTGGGGGATTTGGTGTCGCTTGTTAAGGTAAGAGGGTGGGTGTTGAAAAGGGATTACACTCAGGCCAATAAACATTGTAATGCATCACGAAGCTTAACAATATCAGACTACAGCAGCCAGATTATAGAAGCTTATATCGTCAGTGCATGGGAAAGCATAGTTTTATTTGTGTTATTTGTTAACTGTGTATAGTGCAGGCTAATGTGATGATGATGATGATGATGATGATAATGATGGATAATGATGATTCACTTTACTGTCAGTCTGAAATTGTCTTTGCGTCCCTGGGTGGCTCATTTAAGACATATAGCATTGTATGATGATCACACTATATAAATACATAAATAAAGTCCAAGACAACAAATATGTGAAATCATTTAATCAAAACAAAGTCAAGTCATATTAAGACAAGTGATCAAGTATATTTATTGTCGTTAGAGATGCTGAAAGTATCTCTAATGAAGCAAATTGGATAGAGTATATAGTTAAAACACAAATTTTACAGAAATACATATAACTGTATAGGAACACATACAGCATAGTCATTCCTCTCTACTTATAACATGCTGTCACTCATTTCACTGACTACTAATAATGGACATTGTTATGCTGACTTTTGTAATGGAGAGCTCTGAGAGATTTAGACATATGGCTTCTTCATTGCGGCAGCTCCTCCTCAAATCTCAGGCCAGGGATCATTACATCAATGTCATTACATCCATGTCATCCTCCGGGGAGGAATACTTGACAACATGTACCCTTATTTCGCATATTTGGGGGGGTTCATGGGAAAGTGGAATTTTCTCTCCCTCCTTCCCTCCCTTTCTCCTGTCTTTCTCCTCTTTTTCTGACTCTCTCGCTCTCTCTCTTGTGCTGTCCAACTCCATCTGCTGTGTCCGCTGCATTCCCTCTTGCTCTGATCATGAAGAGCAGGAAGTGACATCGCTAACCTTGGGAGACACTTGAAAGGAAAGTCTTTATATTGTTCAGCAGGGATATGAGTTCGAGTCATCTTCCCATTTCTGCTTGAATATCTTTCAGCCATTTTTGGACGGCATGTGCACACAGACGTGAACTTGAGACATGGCCGACAGCCTACACGTGGTGGTCTGGAAAGAATATATAATGACCGCATGTGTCCACAGTCTCTTAGAAAGATTTTATTTCTTTGAATTTATGATTTTTTTGTTTGTATGAGCCATGCATATTTACTATATGTATGTATGTATGTATGTATGTGTGCATGTATGTATATATATGTATGTTTTATACAGTATGTATGTACTGTATGTATGTATATTTGTTTATATGTACTGTGTGTATATAGAGAGTATTTGTGTATGTGTTTGCATTTGTACATGTGACAAGTGCAATGTAAACACAAAAATGCACACAAATTCAATTGATGAGCAAGTGCACCTAATTGACTTCCCAGCACTCTCCTGGTCCTCCTCTCAGCCTGTGCTTCAGGTAGCCACAGTGCATAGACAGCCCCACAGACATGGGGAATGGTTCTGATGGCCAATCTCCGGTCATTCATTTGTTCATAACGATTTCGGAACACGGCCACTAATAGGGCATTATGGGGGCCCCGGCATCCCCTGACAGAAGATTTATGTCCGCCGCGATGACATCAGCTCCGGGAGGACCTGATAAAAGAACACTTATATTGGAGGGAGCAGGATGATGAACGAGCTACAATTCCACCAACTCACCTCATTACCGACTACGGGGCTCTGGCCATTTGGCTAATGTAGCGAGTCATTGTGTGCCCAGGGACCAGGGCTGGGGGTGGTGGTGGTGGTAGTGGTGGTGAGGTTCTGGGGACGGGAGGGGGGTGCAAGTTGCAGGTTGGAAATTAATGACACACAAAATCTATGATATGGAGGTTTGACCCTGCATAATATGAGCACATAGGATTAACCTTGCTTGTCAGATGCGACTATTGTTACCCCCCTTGATGCTGTTGCGAGTAAACATGCGGCTGAAAAGAGATATTCATAAGAACCATACCTGGGTTTATGATTTATTCCATGGGCTGAGGATAAGCGCTGTATTAGGATTAAGGGATTGGAGGAGCTTGAACTTTAATAAATCATAAAAGCATAGCCGAAGGAAGGGCAATGGTGGGTGTTAGACGGGGTGGGGGTTTGATGTGAGAAGGAATGGGACATGGAAGTGATTTAAAGAAGAGGAATAAGCACTGAGAGTCAGTGATGGCAGCGAATTCAAATGAAGGAGCCACAATCATCTGAGATGAGTAGACAGGGCAGGTGTGTGAATGTTGGGGCAGGAGTGTTCCCTTCTCTGTCAGCAATGTTGTGCTCCAATTACATGATGAAATTCACTTTGAATACCAGGAGTTTATTATTTTTCCCCCCAGAGTTCATACCTTAGTTTATATCACCTAGTCTACATAAAAAGTTGTGAAGTTGTGGCACAGACTTAGGAAGTAAAGTAAAAAAAAAAAAAAAAAAGTAATAAAATAAATAAAATGTCTCGTTTCTATTTTAATCAACTGAGACTTCGAAGGCAAGGAGTCAGTTGGATGAGCTGGCTGTTGGCACAACCTGGCACACATCAAATACCAACTGGTAGCACACAGAGAGGCGAAGAGAGGCGTTCTTGTTCAGACGGAGGCCATTCTTAACGGTCTCTAACCATGCAGAAAATTATTCAACAAGCCACCTAAGCACTCCGGCGTGGATGGAGGCAGCTGTGGTGCAAAAGTCTGTCATTGGAGCTTTATTAGAGAGGAATCTGTGCTTATGATTAGCGACTGGTTTTCCCTGTATTTTTTTTTTTTCTTGGTTGTTTTCTCCCTCCCCTTCTCCCTTTCATTTTGACTTTTCTTTGGGTGATCCAATATTCATTAAAATGGGATTTCGGCACATTAGCAGAGAAAGTAGTCCCTGGAGACTGTGTTTGCTTTTCAGCCCTGTGCCTATAATTCTCCCAGACATCCCTGGTGGAGAGGAGGAGGTGGGGGGGTGGAGGGTGGGAGGGACTGCACTCACTAAGGGTTTATTACTCTACACCAGCTGCACTCCTTTTTGCCTCTATAAAAGGTAATTGCATCCAATAGTAACAAGCTAATTGATTGCTAATTAGATAGATCAGCACTCCACGAGGTGACAGCGAGGTGACGAATGGAGACAAGCAGTCATGTGACCTGACTGGAGGGAGAGCAGCGGTGGTGGTGGTGGTGTGTGTGTGTGTGTGTGGGGGGGGGGGGGGTGCTGTGTGTGTGTGTGTTTTTGTGTGTGTGTATGGAGTATACTCACTACTCAAGCATAGGGGAAAGGTTTGGGAGTTGTGTGTGTGGGGATGGGGGGGTGGTATTGGTGGCAAGAGGAGGGGTTTGTGGGTTGTGTGTGTGTGTGTGTGTGTGTGTGTGTGTGTGTGTGTGTGTGTGTGTGTGTGTGTGTGTGTGGAGGGGGTGTGGGGTGCCCTGAGTGACACTGCGAATCAAATCCAATCGGGGGGTGGCCCCTGCAAAGGGGCCAGCGTGCAAACATGACGGATTCAATGATGATTGTCAGAGAGGAAATGAGAATTGAATGGCAGGGGGTCGGTGGAGGTTTGGGAGGGGAGAGGAGAGGAGGGGCGCCGGCTCTGTCCCCACAGCCCAAGCGACAGTCTCTGCCTCGCATGGGACTTTCACATGCAAATGCAGCCAGTATGTGTCTCTCCTGCTGGAGACAGACATCATCCTGCTTAGAACTGTAAGGGGCTAACAATAATAATAATAATAATAATAATAATAATAATAGTAATGTTTTTTTTTTCTTCATTTTTTCATTTTCATTTTCTTTATTTTTTTAAACACTAGGCCTGTATGTGAGAGCAGTTTACCAGTGTGCTATTATCATGACATTATTCTTACTTGTGCAGAAAAAAAAATAATAATAAAAAAAAAAATAAATAAATAATAATAATACATTTTCCACAGAGTTCATCCTTTCATACCTCATAACGAGGGCCCTCAGGGCACGTTGTCGCCCCGCTTAGTTTTTCATGGTGGCTGTTGTTCCCCTATGGAGGAAGTAAATGTGTGAAAGCAGCCAGGCATCTAGATTATGTGGGCCATCCTCTGCAGGCTCCTCAGAATGCTAGGAGATCTATGGATCTAAGGTAAACGTGTGAAATCATTCAGGCGGACGAGCGAGGTGTTTAAGCTTTCAATTGAATTGACCTAAAGCTCAATTCCTACGGACAGTCACCATGGTTTGTTGGGAAGAAAAGGGGATGGGGCTGCCGCTCGTATTTGCCAGCTAAATTGAATGAGGCCGTTAACCTCTCTATTTTGTTGTGATTGAATTGTTGCTGAATCACCCTGTCCCAGTGGCCTGGCCATCCTCTTTGACATTTATTCGGTCGCCAGTGACGTCGTCTGAATGCTGAACATGTGCACACAGGCCGGTGAGATTGCCAAGAGGCTTTGGGAGAAGTTCTAAATGCTGCCGGGAAATCTCTAAAGCACCTTCGAGGGAGCACCAGATGACAACACATGATTGCTTCAGCACGGCTAACTTCAAATGAGAAAACAGGCACACCACTCTAAAAAAAGTAAACGGTCTCAGAATTGAATGTCTAACTCAACAACATTTAAATGAAATAAAGTCAATTGGAATTCAATTTGTTGTGTTATTTTGAACAAGTAATTTTCATTCATTTGTTCATTTTGCTGAACTGCTATTCTTTGGGCTGTTGATACTGGGTTGTTGTGGAGGATACACTAGGCACTGTACAGGATATTTTTGCAGGTCTTCCCGAGCCACAGAGATCAGACAATACCAATGGATAATCCCATTGATTATGCAGACATGATTGAGGTGTTGCCATGGAGACACATTGTTGGCAGGCAGACAAGGCTGCCACCCCCTACCCCACCCCAACAAATTCACACACACACACACACACATTTGCCTGGTCAGAACAGGGCAACGAGGAGGTTCATGAGAAACAGAAAAATAGTTTTGTTACTTTTGTGATTTTCAGATGACATTTATTTTTCGTTTCTTTTTCTGTCGTTTCTTTTTTTTGAAAGACTGATCTGTCTGATCTCAGTTTCTCTGGCAGTGATGTGTGTGTGTGTTTTCAGCAGTTACAGTCTTTGTTCGGCTATTTCGCTAAACACTGCCTGGATCTTCTTTTCCCAGAGCTATTGGCCAGATTGGCTTTCTTCACAAACGCAAGGAGAGAAGCCTCATCAGAGCTCGGGTTGCACATTACGGGGCCAGGCAGAAAACCAGCTGCTGCCAAATACCCTCTTCTCTCTTGTCATCAATTTATTATTTTATTTCACTGTTTTTTTGGTTCTTGAAATATATATTTATATTTTTCTTTTAAAGTGGTCTCTTCAACGTCGCCAGAAAGTGAATACCTGACTGGGTCATGAGAATTCACAAGCCACAAGACAGTCAGAAAGTCAAGCTAAAGAGACACGGAGAGAGAGAGAGACAGAGAGAGAGAGAGAGATTGCGTGGGAGGGGACAGCAACACAGAAAAGATAGATAGATAAATAGATAGATAGATAGAGAGAGAGAGAGAGAGAGAGAGAGACGGTGCTGGGATGCCTGTGGGGAGCTCTTTGGCATTAGTGTGTCAGTGATTATCATGGAGTGAAGCACAGGAGTCAGTGGGCTTTAGGCACTGATCCCTACGACACACTGCTGCACCCTGCAGCCCTGTGGGTTGGGAGGGGAGGGGGGTTAGCACACAGGGAGAGAGCCTGTGTGTGTGTGTGTGTGTGTGTGTGTGTGTGCAGGGAGATGACATCTGCATGTGTTTTGGGTGTATGGTGTGTGTAGTATGAGCACGTCTGTTTGTGTGTATGTGTGAGACGGAGAGCAAAAGAGAGTTTAGGTGGAGAGGAGGTGTGTGTGTGTGTGTGTTTCTGTCTCCCTAGTCGGGGTGTTCGGTGTAGCTCATCCCCTACTGATCTGCGAAGGATGAGGGGGTGAGAGTGGGAGGGAGGGGGCAGTTGGTTGGTGGTTGGTGTGGTGGTGGTGGTGGTCGGTGGGGGGGCCAAAAAAGTAGAGAGGCACTATTGAGTTACAGTCCCCGTTGGCATGCAGCGTGCCCATTCTACGCATGCTGCCACGTCGCAGTGGGTGGCACAGTCGCCACAGTTGTTTAGGGATTTACGACCCGTAGGTCAAAGGTTTATTGGAATGAACTAGTTAGTACATGTCTAAAATTGGGCTGTGACCCTGCCACCTGCCTGGCGCTGAAGATAGGACACTGGAGCAGAGAGTGGAGTAGAGGGAGCGGAGATGAGCGGAGCTGACGGAGGTGAGGTGGAGCGGGGCAGCGGGCCCCCAATGAGTCCCCTCTTTATGATGAAAGCTGGAGCTCCTGTGCAAATCCTTCCCCATTCACGCCTGCCTGCATGCCTGCACCCATATGTGTTTGTTTCTTAGCACACACTGGTGCTGTCAGAAAGGGGAGAGAGCCATGCTGGGGGTGGGGGTGGGTGGGGGGGTTAGAATGTATGTGTGTGTGTTTGTGTGTGGTGGCTGGGGGCGGCTTGGGTTAGCGGCCAAAGCACCTGTCTCTGAGTCAGTGTGTGGTTGGGGGGGGGGGGGGGGGTGGTGTCCTCACTCTCACTCCCTAAGGAGTTCTTGTGCATTTATTATTCACAGCACAAGAAATACAAAAGTGCAAATCAGAGAGTTTGTTTTGCTAGATTTATTATAAAAAAATGTTTTAATGAATGAATTTCATCTTAAATATTCATACACTGTATGTTTTCTTAGTATTCTTTGTTTTCTTTATTTATTGAACAGTATTTTCTGAGTTTTCTTGTCAGATTTATGTATCATTATGTACTTCATGTATTTTCTATGTATGTGTTTTTTGTATTTCTGGGGTACAGTTGAGTCCAGTTTGTCATGTGGTCTACTCCAACCTTCTCAGGCCACACTTGACTTGAATAACAAAGACTCCAAGACACTAAGTTCTTGCACTTTCCATGAGATGACATGACAGAAACGGCCTCTATCCAAATGCCCCCCTCCCCTTCTCTTCTCCTTCTCTTCTCCTCCTCTCTTCTCTCTCCCTCTCTTCCTCCCCTCCCCATGCAAAAGACATTCAGTGGAACATTGCTGTCTAGACTCCACACATGAGAGGTTTTGAAGCTATACGTCCTTGGCTCTTCTTCACCATTGTTCTGTCTCTAGGCCCACAGATCCATTCTCACCGTCTCCACCCCATTGTTGCTGGACAATGGATGGCCTCGGTCGCTTCCTAAACTTGTAGGGGCACGGCGAGACCCCCTCCGTCCGACCGGTAGGATGGCCTTCCCAGACCAGTCATGCCAATCAGGAGTTCAAACGCCTCCGAATATTCCCCCTTCTCACCCCGGAATTTTCCTCTCCCTCCTCCTGTTCCCCACACCATGCTCCCCCCATTCCCAGCCCTTCTCCAAAAGAGCAAGGCCTTGTCCAAGACGTGTCAGTCAAAACACATGGTAAGGGGGGGATCAAGTTTCCCCTCCTCCCCACCCCTGGACTCCCGATTCCCCACAATCACCACCACACCACCTCCAAAACCGACCCCGACACACTCTCTTACGTGTGTGTGCACACACACTCACACTTGACCCCACATCGTTAGGTGGGTGTGTTGGACTGCCACACTGACCGCTGTTGTTTGAGCACACACAACACACACACACACACACACACACACACATACACACACACATATACACAAGCAGCCATAATGAACCAAGGTGACAATCAGTGGTGATGATCTTTTCTTTCTTTTGATGTGTGCGGCTGCTGAGTGCTGTTTAAAAGGCTCTATTCAAAGTGTCAGTCTGCTGGATGGCAGCTCTGAAGCGTGAGCGGTGAAATCTGGAGTTCATGTTATGATAAGGCTGAC